>WOXC01001681.1:0-293762 GCA_011680675.1 Gymnobelideus leadbeateri
TATAACTTGACTCTAGCATAGAGATATCATTTTGGTCCTTTTCAGAAACAAAGGACAACAACCAACCAATATTTATAATGACAATTTTTGCCTTATTCGCTACGATGATTTATGGGAAATTTTCTTTAAGCACACAACACTTCAAAATAAATGTTGAGCATTATTCAGAAGGAGTTTTCTTTCAACGCCTTGCAGGATTTCTTTATAATTAATAGCAGTAGAAAGAAAATTCTAAAACATTGTTATAGCTTAGATTTGAACAAAATATGTCCTCTTACTCCTCTCCGCAAACCAAATATTCCAAAGAGGCTTCCAAATTCATTCTGCAGCTGGGGTACACCACATTCCCTCACCCAGCACCCTGGAGGACTGCAAAAATAATGCTGTGGCTGTTGGCCAACAGCAGAGTTTCAGCCAATAGTGTAATGACTACCTGGGGAAGCATGTTAAGGAAATGCTTGAGATCCACTGGTTTCATTTTTACCCTAGCCAAAAGCATTCTACCCCAATTTGTAGAGAAATTAATTGTTGTATATATAGGGACATGGTAAATGGATCCAAAGTGAAATTAAATTCAGAAGGAAATAGAAGCAATCAAAGTGGGGAAAGACTCCAGAATGCATTGTGTATACCTTCCAAATTTCAACACCCAACCCATATTCATATGTGTTTTGCCTAATCACAGGCATTGCTATACTGTTGCTACTCAATAATATTTTTTTAAACATGAACAATATAAAAGAAGCCATTATATTGTGTGCAATGCCTGTCATTTACCTAATTTAGACCTAACTGTATTTTGTAGTACCTGATTTCATAACCCAGCAAAGGTACCAGGTTCTTAGACATGCTTTGCAATCTCACAGTTTAAATCCAGGGTAGCCCGGGCACACCAGTCTTTTTATAAATATCCCTACTGTTTCTCTTTTTTTCTCTAAGGTGCTTTCTTAATGGGTGTGTTCACATGAACACATAGAAGATCAGATGTAGTGTTTCAATATCTCATAATACATTTTTTATAGCTTATGATACGAGATACCCAAAGTACCAAGGACCTCAAACAGAGATAGTAGACTCAAGACAAATTCCTTCTTCCTTGAATGGAATCCTGACTTATTGGGTAAGGAGGAGTACATGCAAAGAACTAGAAAGAATGTTAGAGTTATGACTGATTTGAAAGGTTAAAACCGGTAGTGCATTACACCATGTTAGGTCATCTCACTGTTGCCAATCAAGAAGCAAGACACTAAGTAAATAGATAGTGGTTTCCTCAGTGAGTGGGTCTCAACAGTACTAAATTAAGTCACTTAAAAGTACATTTTGACACAAGGTAGAGGTGGACCTTATAGTTCCAAAAATTTCTTTCTAAAGGTAATTCAGTTTAAACCCTACCAACATTCAGATCTGGGATGATTCACAGAGGGAGTCAAACATTTTTCACATAGCCAAATAAACCCATGTCAGCTAGTGTGAGGTACAGCCCTAGAAAGGCCTAGGGAGATACAATGATGATACAGATCTGCCCTGCCTCCAGACACATTGGGAATATATCTGAATAATGTGGAGGCTGAATTCTGAAGAACTTGTTTATGTCACATTTTTATATTGTGATAAAATGAAGATATGAATAATCATATGCTTTTTAAAATGAATCACAAAATTAAAAACAAATTTAAGGAGAGAAATTTGGGATTAAACTACCAATAATGTAAACTACTTGAGAGTAAGGGTTGTTTCATTCTTCTCACTTGTATCCCCAGCACCTAATTGTTATGGAAATGGAAATCTAATTTCTTCCCTGCCCCTAGGCCCTTTGATAGGTTTAAGTGATTCTGAGAACTGTCCTTGATTTGAAAATATATTCTGACCCCTAATAGGCTGAATGTGGTCACATGGAGCCTGTGGCAGGAGGCTTATTATTCAGGAATGCCCACACCTTGTGGCTTTGGGATTGGGCAGTGGTTCAAGAGGGTTGTGACATTCTCTGATCCAGGAGAAGACTATATATATACCCTAATGTGAGGTTTTGTTTTGGGGCTCACTTTGAGAAGAGTTGTGTGATTTGACCAGATGAGACTCCAGCCATTGAGTCCCCTGGCTTTGAAAACCCAGATGTTGGCACTTCCCTCTCTGGTAACTGACTAGGTATGAATATAATGGTCAGGCAGCTGGAAGCTGATCTGTTTCTCTGTCTGCTTGTAACTTTTGCTTGTAACTTGTTTGTATTCTCTGAAGTTCAGGGTGCTGAACTTTCTCCCCAGAACTAGGTAAATGACACATATTTGATTAAAGTAAGGTTGTTAACCCATACTGAGTTGCTTTCCTTTAGAAAAGCAGATCTAAGAACCTGTGCTAGCAGCCATCCTGGGTATGGTAGGATGCTTGCTGCTACACTAATATAGTACCCAGCACCTAACAATTGTTAATTAATTTTTTTTCCACTCGTTGACCTATATTATCAATCAAAATCAATTAAACAAACATTATTATCTACTGTATTTCAAAGGCACTATGCGAGGCGTTGAAAATAAAAAGACAAAAAGGAAATTGTCCCTGCCCTAAAAGAACTAATAGTCTATCGAGGGATACATTTTAGTAGATAAAGATGATGATGATGATGATGGTGATGATGATGATGATGATGGTGGTGATGATGATGATGGTGATGGTGATGATGATGATGATGATGATAATGATGATGATAGCATCTACCAAATGCTTTACAACTATAACTTGATCTTCCTAGTGGCCCTAGAAGGTAGGTAGGTGTTGCCATTATCCTCATTTTACAGATAATAACAATGAGCCAGAGTGGTTAAATAACTTGCCCAGGGTCAAGTGTTAGTTAGTCAGTGTCTGAGGCTATATTTGAACTCAGCTCTTCCTGACTCCAAGTCCAGTACTGTACCAACTTCACTCTCTCTAAGGTAAATAAAGTATATACAAAATAATTTCAGGAGGGAAGGAGTAATAATTGGAAGCAAGGAGGGGGCAAAGTTTTCATGTGGTAGATTGTAAGGGATCTTTGCTTCGAATGAAACTAAGATACCTTTAGGAGGTTTAGGAAACTTTACTAAGTAAAGGTAGTAAGAAATGCACTATAGACAAAGATACAATATCAATGCTGAAACTATATACATGAAATACTATAGCATTTAAACTTTTTAAAGAAATATTAAGTGAAGTACATGTGGAGATAGATAGTAATATTATAATAGTGGGTGACTTTCATCATCCCCTCTCAGAAATCTAACCAAAAAATAAATAAGAAAGAAGTCAAGAAAGTGAATTTTAGATAAGCTAAAAATGATTAGATTTTTAGACAAGCTAAAAATTATAGATATCTGAAGATAACAGAATGGAAATAGAAAGTAATACACCTTTTTTTCAGCAGCTCATGGTACCTTAATGAACAGAGACCACATATTAGGAAACAAAAATTTTATGCCCTAAAAGTTAAAAGCAGAGGTGGCAAGGTGGTGCAGTGAATAGAGCACCAAGTTTGTAATCAGGAGGACCTGAGTTCAGATCTGGCCTCAGACACTTGATACTTACTAGCCATGTGACATGGGCAAGTCACTTAACCCCAATTGCCCTGTCCTCCCCCTCCAAAAAGCCAAAAAAAAAAGTTAAAAGAAAAATTTTAAATATCCTTTTCAAATCACAAAGCAATAAAATTTTATTTAATATGGAACAAATTAAATACAGATTAAAAACTAATGAGAAATTAAACAACCTAAATTTAAGGAATGAGTAGATTAAAGAACAAATTAAAAAATCAATAATTTCATTAAAGAAGATGACAAGAATGAGACAAAATATCATCTATGAGTCATTTGAGACAATATATCTACCTTTGAGATATAGCGAAAGCAATAGTCAGAGGAAAATTTATACCTCTAAATGCATGAGAAAGATTAACAATGAGATTTTTAAAACTGAATGTAAAAAATCATTTAATTAATAAATAAAACTAGGAGTTGGTTTTAAGGAAAAACCATTAAAATAGATAAACCATTAATTAATTTTATTTAAAAAAAGGAAAGAAGAAAACCAAATCACTATTAAAAAAATTATTGGGAAAACTGGAAAGGAATATGGCAGAAATTGGGCATAGATTCATCTTTTAGATCATTTACCAAAATAATATCAAAATGAATACATGATACCAACAAAGATATTATGAGAAAATGTTAAGAACAAGGAACATATTCCTTATCAGGCTTATGGATAGGCAAACAACCAATGAATAAACAAGAGATAGAGAGCAGAGTGAGGTATAAAAATGTATAATTTTGATTACATTAAGAAGGTATTTTTACAAACAAACCAAAGTAACCAAGATCAGAAGAAAAGCAGAAAAATAGGGGGGGTGGATTTTATAGAGTTTCTCAGATTAAAGTCTTGAATCTCAAATATATAAAGAATTTTGTAAAATCTATAAGAATACAAGTCATTCCCCAAATGATAAATGGTCAAAGGATAAAAACAGGCAGTTTTCTGATGAAGAAATCAAAACAATTTATAGTCACATGAAAAAATGCTCCAAATTATTGTTGATTAGAGTTAAAACAACCTTGAGATATAATTTTACACTATCAAAGTGAAAGGATAAGTGACAAAGTTGGGAGAGATATGGAAAGACTGGGACAGTAATTCAAGGTGGAATTGTAAAATGATTCCAGCCATTTTGGAGAGCAATCAGGAATTATGCCCAAAGAGTTATTAGACTGCCTGTTGGCAGGGTATTTATTCCTTTTGACCTGGTAGTATCACTACCAGATCTATTTCCAAAAATGATTAGAGAAAAAGGGAAAGAACTTACATGTTCTAAAATATTTATATAAAAGACTAGTAATTGTTGGGATGCCTGTCAATTTGGGAGTGGTTGAACAAGTTGTGGTATAGGATTGTGATGGAATACTATTTTGCCAGGAGAAATGATTATCTTGATGACCTTAGAAAAACATGAAAAGAATTGCATGAAATAATGAAGAGTGAAATAAGCAGAACTAAGAGAACATTGTATACAGTAAAAGGAATACTATTTAAGAATAACTTTGAGTGGATAAGTCATTTTGACTATTACAAATACGCAAATTAACTACATTATGAAGAAGATGCTATCTGCACCCAGAAAAAGAACTGATAAACAGAAGTATGTCTAGAATAGAAGTATGATTTTGTGTGTCTGTGTGTGTGTGTGTGTCTATCTGTCTGTCTGTCTAATAGTAGCTATCTGAGTGGGTGGGGAAAATAAGGGGAAAAGGACATTTGCATCATAACTTTATTATGTATCTAAAAGGAATAGCAAATTACATGTAATAGATTTGCACTTTCATTGCAATCATATTTTTATTGTACTGTGTTATGGAAATTTTTTACCCATAAATTAAAAAATAAAATAAAGACAAAAAAAGAAGTACTTTCCAATCATGGGGGGACCACCAAGGCAAAGGCAAAGAGGTGGGAGATAGAACATGGGAGTGCAAAGCACAGTATTCTAAAGTCACTTCTTTACTACCAAAAGTTCTTCTGGAGGAAAATTATTTTGGTTGTAGCCTGAGCACTTTTGCACATAAAACTGTTCAAATAAAGGATCTCTGAGGGTATTTAGCATGTTTGATTTTTTTCTCTGAAGTATATATTTACTATGACTAATACCCCAAATTTAATGTAAAATGTTAAAGTGAAAAATCTTGATTGATTTATAAAAAGGAATCTTCTCTTGATTCTGGTTGGAATATGTGGCTGTTCCTGAACATTGTCAATTCTTCTGGGATCATTTAAAATTCCATAGTTCAACAACTCTTGAAAAACAGTTTCTGGAGAGTAGTACACTTTCTTTTACATCTCAGTGTAATCTGTATATCATTCTTCCCTATTCCTCCCTTTCACTTTCTATACTCTTCCCTTAAAAGGCATAAGAATGGGTATGAAAATATTAATAGTAAACAACTTACAGATGATGAACAGATAGGAAAAATAGAAGATATAGAGAGATGATAGAAAGGCAGATATAGATGATAGGTGATAGAGAGATAGGGAGATGATAGGTGATAGGATGGGTGGATGGAAGGATTTATGACAGGGAAATAGATGCTTGAGAGATACATACATTAATACATATATTCATAGATGATAATGTAGGTAGACACATGAATAGAGAAATACGTACATAGATAGAAATTAGAGAGCTATACAGGAAGATATGAAGAAAATGTAACATTTTAGTGATATGCATAGTTAAATATCTATGATCTATTTATTCTTTAATAATTGATTGAGCACCTGCTACATGCAAGAAACTTAGGATACAAAAACAAAAATATTAATTCTGATTAGAAATTTCACTCTGATTATGTATTCACAGGCTTTGTGTCCCAGGCTGGTGTATGTCAGAGCCAGAAATAAATATATGTATATACATATATGTATATATAATATATGTTATATATCTATAATATATAATCATCTATATAATATATGTATATATATAACTAGACTTTTAAAATCAAACAGACATGTTTGATGACCCAGGAAAATATTAACTGGTTACCTGAAGACATTCAAGAGTTTATCATAAGATATATAAAACAAAGTAAAGTAAGAACTGAGGACCACAGGAGAAATAATTTTGCATAATGGAACTGTGGTGAGTGCTAGGGTGTTTTCTCATTCCTTCTCCTATATTCTTATTTGCATAACTAGGAAAATAAAGTATGCCCACTATGAATGTGTACCTGGTATTTGATGGTGATGGTTGCTCATTTAATGGTCTTTAAATTTAAGGGCCTTTAAATAAAAATTTCTTCTGAGATACTGTAAATGAGATATTTATAAATGGGGAGCTGATATTCATAGTGGAAATTACCATGCACATGATGTTCCCAGATTTCCTATGTGGGATGGGAGGAGAATAAGCCAATAAAATGATAAAATTTCTCTGAAGTGATTCCTTGACCTTTCATGTCATGAGAGAGTTTCTGACACAAAGCTTACACAAATACTATAATTAAATTATCTACCTACAGAAAGTTTCAAGTTTAAGTGTACCATATCCCACATGGTGAGTTGACAGAAGTTTGAAAGAATAGTTTTAATGTAAATTGGTAATAATATAGCACAATAAGTGCCAATGAATGGAATGCACATTGTGGAAACTAAAGAAACAAGCCTCTTGGAAGGCATCATTTCTGGTTTTCCGAAATGAATTCTGCAAACAATTCTGTTAAAGTGTTGTAACTTGATAACTCATTATGAAAGCCCTGAAGCCACCAAGAAGTTTAGTAAATAAAAAAATTATACATTTATATATTGCCATGGTTAAAATCACTTTTCCTTATTTCAACCAACCTGCTCCATCAAAGTGGTATCCTGAGGCAAACATCTGAGCTAGCAACAGGAGGTTTCCTAGATGAAAGCATTTTTGCTTTTGTTTTCTTTTGCCCTGTGTGTGTTCCTACTAAAATAAACTTTCCATTCTCCTTGGTTCTTTCCTTAGGAATTTAATTATACTTCATAATTATATTGGGGTTACAGCACTTGTGTCCAGCATTCACACTACAGTGGTTGGTTATCCTTGTCTTCAAATTCTATCAAGATATCTTAGCAGCAACTTGAAAGCAGCTCCGCTTCTCTGGTTAAGATGAAATACCCTGCTGTCTTCTCCAAACCTTTGAAGAGTTCATTTGCTAAATACCTTTCAAATATGTCTAACTAGCTAACTACTGTACTGGTCATATACCAGAAGATATAGCTTCTGCTAGCAGCTGGATTTTTCTACAACATAGCTGGGTTAATACACTGGAATGAGAACAAAGGGGAGTTACTATTTGAACTCTGGGGTACTTGCTAACTCACCTGAATGCGAAGGAGAGGGGAGGAAACAGTATATGATGTGGTTGTCATTGTCAGTGATTCCAAGTACATTTTTGCGGCTCAAATAAATTTTGGCCCAAGAGAGGAACTGGTAAAAAAAAATCACCAGAAGATAAGATCATTACATTTAGGTACTTTGAAAAATATTTTAAACACTCACTCTCATGTACTTTTCTATTTTTTTCTTGTATTACATTTGCAATAATTAGAGGAAAATCTCCATGGATTCTACACCATAAAAATTTATATTTTATAGCCTTTCCGCCCTGATAATCTCAAAAAGAAGTTATAAATAATCACCCTGACTCCCTCCTTATTCATCAACTGTTTTTTGTTTTGTTTGTTTTTGGAGGAGGGAAGGCAAGGCACTTGGGCTTAAGTGACTTGCCCAAGGTCTCACAGCTAGTAAGTGTTAAGTGTCTGAGGTCAGATTTGAATCAGGTCCTCCTGACTCCAGGGCCAGTGCTCTGTGCCACCTAGCTGCCCCTATCAACTATTTTCAACCCTTCCATGTGTATATCACAGCTCCTGTTAGCAGTTTGTGAGGCCTATGGACCCTTTCTTGGAATAGTGCTTTTAAATTCATAAAAATAATATATATATAGCATTATAAAGAAAATTCTTTATTAAAATACAATTATCAGGAATGTTTTTAAAAGAAATTAATGTTCTTTAGGTTAAAAAAGAAAGAAAGAAAAAGAGAGAAAGAGAGAGATGGGGGGGAAGGAAGGAAGGAAGGAAATAACATTTAAGTGCTTACTATATGCAAAACACTGTGCTAAGTACTAAAAATATAAATAGAAAAATAAAACTAGGAACTCACATTTTAACAGGGAAGAATATACCTATAGAAGATTTCAGCAAGATGCCAGCAATGATTAAGAGTTTCAGACCTGGAATCACTAAGACTTGAGACTTTGAATGATATCTCAGATATTTACCAGCTATCTGGTGACCCTACACAAGTCATTTAACCTCTGTATGCCTTTGTTTCCTCACCTGTCCAAAGAGGATAATAATAGCACCTACTTCACAGGGTTGCTGTTGGGATCAAATGAGATAGTAATTGTAAAGCACTTAGCACAGTGTCTGGCACGAAGTACGTCACATATAAATGTTAGCTATTATTAAGTCAGATGGAAAAGTTTCATGACCCTTAGGGTTCAGGGGCAATAAAATGTTTATGTTTCTTCTTTAATGTTAATTCCACTGATAAATAGATATCCATTTCTGATATCAAACCATTTATCAGTAAAAAGAACTTTGGACACAATAACTTTCCTTTCTGTATGTTATATAGCTGTTGATGTAGCATCTTCAGAAGCAATTGTCAAGCTAGATCTCCAAAGAGCTTGCTTCCCAAGATAATGACTGGGAGCACTAGGGTGGAAGCATTTTGGTGCCAAATTGGTCTGAGGGGAAAAGTTGCTCAAGGTGATAGTGATTGTGGTTTGACTTGCCTATCATACACCACCTTCCATCACTTCCTCAGCATGGTCAACTGCTTCAGCTAGACTGGCTTACCCATGGGTGTAAATTGGTGGAATAAGTATATATTTTAAAACTATGATGTCCTTAGCATACGGTGATGCAGAAGACTGAGGAAATTTTTTTGATATGACACTGTGCTGATGGCGACATCCAGACACATGGTGGACATGACAGCTAAAAATCAGAACTGAGCCACACGTTTGATCAATATTGGGTTTTCCCAACTCCTACTCTCTGATTTGTTTATTGTACATGTGCACAGCTGCTTCTTCTATCAGTCTCAACCACAGTTGTGGGCAGTAACCAAGGTCTTCTACACTAAGGGTTCTTAACCTGGGGTTTATAAACAGATAGAGGATAAAGAGATAGAGAGGTAGATAGATAGATAGATGGGTGGATGGATGGATGGAAGGATAGATAGATAGATAGATAGATAGATAGATAGATAGATAACAGCTAAATAGATGATAAAGAGATAGAAATATATGATAAATAGAATGATAGGCAGATAAATAATTGGTAAGCAGATAAATATATCAATAGTTAGGTACACAGAAAGTTAGATCAATAGATAGGTACATAGATGACAGGTAGATGATAGTGAGAGATGGATTGATAGATCAATAGACAGATGGATTGTTACATGGAGAGGGAGATAATAAAGAGATAGAAAAGAGAAATAGATAAACTTACATAGAAAAACTTACATAGTTTCCTTGTAAACCTATATATTTCATTTTATGAATTTATTTATTCTCATCATTCTGTGAAGTACATAGGTTTCACAAGACTACCAAAGGGGTCCAAGACACAAAAAGGTTAAGAACCCCTGTTATACCCAGTGGAGAATAAACCCAAATGTCCTGTCTAGAAAATCTGGGAGGAAGCCAGTGAAAGCTCTTCACTCTATATCCAAAAGGGATTTTCTACACCCTTTAAGATTGAGATGAAATTAAGTTGTCTGTAGAGAAAGATGGAATACCAATTTTATTTTTTTTATTTTTTTTTATTTTTTGCTTTTTTGGAGGGCAATTTGGAGGGTTTTTGTTTGTGTGTGTTAAGTGTCTGAGGGCAGATCGTAACCCAGGTCCTTCTGACTCCAGGGCCAGCGCTCTACTCACTGCACTACTTAGCCGCCCCCCGATTTTATTTTATAAATGAGATGGGTGCAGCAAAGTGGCACAGTAGATAGAGTGTTTTATCGAGAGTCAGGAAGAAGCGAGATCAAGTTCACCACTCCTCCTCAAAAACAAACAGCTTTCATATTGACAAGTGCATGGGCAACTCTATAAAAAGAAAACTTTCAAAGGTTTTAAAAATTAACTTACACAGTATGTGATCAAGTATTACAAACAGAATGTTTAAAATATTTAACATCAAGTAAAAATGAGAAATCTTAATTGTTTTTTTTAACTTTCTACTTTACATTCTTGAAACTGTATATAGTAAACAGTTTATATATACTGCTTCACTATAGAGACTCTCCAACTGCTACCAAAAAGACTTGAAACATAGAATTAAAAAATAATAATATAATTAACTCACACAAATCATCATTTCTATACATATATATATATATATATATATTACCAACAAAGTCCAACAGAAAGTGTAATTACATTTAAAATAATTGTAGACAATATAAAATATTTGGGATCCTACCTGCCAAGACACGCCCATGAAATATATGAACACAAATTACAAAATACTTTTCACAAAAAGGTAGATATGAACAATTGGAAAAAATATTCATTGCTTGTGGGTGGGTCAACATAATAAAATATAATAAAAATTTCAATTCCCCCTTAACTAATCTCCTTATTCAGTGCCATACCAACCAAACTACCAAAAAGTTATTTCATACAGCTAGAAAAAATAACAATCAAATTCATCTGCAAGAACAAAAGGTCAAAAATATCAAGGGAATCAATGAAAAAAGGTGAAAGCTAGCCACCTTATTAGATTAGATCTCAAACTGTATTTAAAACAGTATAATCTAGATCCTATTGTAATTGTATAATAGCATAATATGGTATAGTAGTATAATATAGATTGTATTATAGTATAGATTATAATGTATATTATATTAGATCTCAAACAGTATTATAAAACAGTAATCATCAAAACAATCTGGTATTAACTAAGAAATAGAGTAGTGAATCAGTGGACTAGACTAGGTACATAATTCATTGTAGTAAATGATTGTAGTAATTTAGTGTTTAATAAGCCCAAAGATTCCAGCTTTAGGAACATAATTTCACCATTTGGCAAAAACTGTTGGGAGAACTGGAAAACAATATGACAGAAATCAAGCATAAACCAAAAAACTCCACCATCAAAAATCACCATAATGTGAAAGAATTAGAAATTGAGGGGAGGCCCATCAATTGTGGAATGGTTGAACAAGTTGTTTTATATGACTGTGATAGAATACTATTGTGCTATAAGAAATGATAAGTAGGATGACATCAGAAAAATCTGGAAAGACTTACATGAACTGATACAAAGTGAAATGAGAACCAAGAGAACATTGTACACAGTAACAGCAATATTGTACAATGTACAACTGTAAATAAGACATAAGTCTGAGTATAAGTAAGACATAAATCTCAGTAATCTGAGACAATCCTAAATAACTCCTAATAAAAAATGCTATCTGCCTCCACAGAGAGAAATAATGGTGTCTGAATGCAGAGCAAAACATACATTTTTCACTTTTTTTTTTCTTTTTGGTTAGAGTTTTATTGCACACAATGACTAATATGGAAATATGTCTTACATGATTTCATATGTGTAACCTATAGCAGGTTGCTTCCCATCTCAGGGAAGGGACATGAGAAGGAGGGAGTGGTAGAATTTGAAACCTGGACTTTTTTTAAAAGAATGTTAAAAATTGTTTTTACATGTACATGGGGGAAAATAAAATATTATTAAAATACAGTTAGATTTAGTTTCATACCACTAGTCAGTTATAATTTTTTAAATTGTGTGTTATAAAGAAACCTTTGGTCTTCTTGAATTGGCAAAGTTGTCTCCACGAAGGACCTATTAGAGTATTGTGGATTTAAACAATGACTTACTTATAAAGCCAAAAATAAGCTTGTGTCTTTGAAATCATCATTTTCCTCTTCGTTCTACTGTGAAAAAATAGCATGCTGTCTTCATGTGCTACAGTAAGAAAATGTGATGAAGAGTCACTTAACAACAATGTTAAGTTACTGAGTACAATGCTTTAAAAAAAGATATTGGAGGCATCTGCAGCATTCTTTCCACTACTACTAATGTACAGATGATTTTATCTGCAAATAATATTATTTTTTGTTTGACCTGGTGTGGAAATGGGCAATAAGACACATAGCACTAAGCATGGTGCCTGGCACAGAGTAGGTGCTTAATAAATGTTTATTGACTGACAAATATCATTGTAGGAATAGATTTAACCATACATGGAAATTCCAAGATGCTTCTCTAAAGTGTTGTTCTGTTCCATCTATGTTAGTAACTGGATCAAACCTTTCTGTCATTGTTCATAAGAGTACACTTTAGTAATGACCAATAAGACCCCATTTTGTTTTTTTCTTGGCAAAGATAATGGAGTGGTTTACCATTTCCTTCTTCAGATCATTTTACAGATGAGGAAAATGAGGCAAATAGGGTTAAGTGACTTGCCCAGCATCACACAGTTAGTCAGTGTCTGAGGGCAAATTTGAACACAGGAAGAGCAGTCTTCTTGATGCCAGATCTGGCACTCCATCCCCTGCACTACCTAATGGTCCTTAAGAAAATACTATGAAATAAGTAAATTGCATCATTTTTGCCTCCTTTTGGTATAATTCAACATTAATTTCACCACTTGAAGGACTGAATTTAAAGGAGGCCAAAAAGCAGACAAAAATGTATTTTAAATTGCCCTTCATTTTCAGAATGTTTAGGATACAATTGGTAATGTCATCTTTGAATACAGAAGGAGGGGTGAGGAGTTAGTCAATATATGTCTTTGGTTTATTGCAATACACTGCATGCTTGGCATTAAGATGCTATTTTACTTTTTCTGATTTCATGCTATCCATAGTCAAAACTTCATTACAAATTAAGCAAACACATTTTGCCACACCATCATCATTATTAGAAGTAAATCCCTATTTGAAAAATGATTCAACATATTTTCTCTTTCTTGTCAATTTAGGTGTACCACAACCTGGTAGCAAAGACTCTGCTGCACAGTCATCAGTATTTTTACCTCTTCTATCTAAATTTAGCCACTTATCCATAACTAAAACATCTTTTTATTATAAAATACTAATAAATATTGGTAATAATTTCTCAATTAAGTACCAGCTTTAGTGTATGAAATTATATTTGTTTATGCTTAAATTTAAAAGTTGGTATTCACATTTACATACACATACAGCAGTGATGTTAGAGAAATATTATTAAAGGACTTTAGTCTTTACTTGCTGCAATTAAACATTTATATTTCTATAAAAGAAGGAGGTAACAGCAATTTTAAAAATCAAAGATTCTAATACGATACAATCCAAAGATATACTACATACTGAGGAATGATGGTAGGAAAACATTAAAAGCCTTTATTTTCCATAATTAAACTATCATGTTTCTGTAAGAGCAAAGAACTTTATATGTATAGTAAAAACACTGCAACTCATAATATACAATAGTCTCAAATCTAAGCCAAGGTATTTCAGGTAGCATTTGTTGGCATTGTGTGGTGTGAAAGCATGCACAGTACAAACTGTGATCGTTGTATGTTCAGAACCAAGGCTACAATAAAGTTGCATGATGCAACATGTATAAGTGCTGCCAGAAACAGCTCGGGTTCATTATGAATTTTATTTTGAATTAGTTTTTGGTCATTGCACATTCAGAAACCTTTTATTGTTGCCAAATTTTTCACAATCCCCACATTCACTGGTCATGACCACAGTTTAAGTGCTATTTAAGCACTTTAAACCATAGTTTAAGAAGGTACATTAGCTTGCAGTATCAGAATATCCAAATGAGTCCACATGTCCATATGATATAGTTGAAAGTATCATTAATCTTCATGATAAAAATCTTCTACTTAAGATGTTTTTATCTATTTTATTTATCTTGGCTTTATTTATCTGTTTTATTTATCCTGGCTTTTATATTTATGATCTGTGTAACTTTAAGCAAGGCAATTCTCCTTTAGGTCTCATTATAAATTGAAGATGTTGAACTAGCTGACCAATGAAGTGGAAAGAATCATGGATTTGGAACCAAAGGGATTGCACTTGGATCTTTGCTACTTAATACCTGTATGACCGTGGGTAAGGACACTTTAAATCTCTGGACCTCAGCTTCTTAATCTGTAAATTTATCATTAAAATCTTAATCTTTAAAATAAGAGGGGTCAAACTAAAAGACTTGTAAGGTTCCTTCCAGCTCTATCTGTATTAGGAATTTTTAACCATTTTCTTATGTCCCTTTGACACATCAATAAAGCCTACAGCATCCTTCTCATGAGATATTTCACATTGCCTTCTATTCTTTCATTTGTTTGGATCTGTTTAATAGTATCTTGATTTCTCATAAAGTCACTAGCTTCCATTTGCTCCAGTCTAACTCTGAAGGAATGAATCTCCTCAGTGAGCTTTTGAGATTCTTTTTCCATCTGGCAAATTCGACTTTTTAAGGCATTCTTCTCCTCATTGCCTTTCTGAGCCTCTTTTGCCATTTGAGTTAGTCTATTTTTTAAGGTGTTATTTTCCTCAGTCAGGCTGTTGACTGTCATTTCATACTTTTCTTGCATCTTTTTCATTTCTCTTCCCAAATTTTCCCCCACTTCTCTTATCTGCTTCTTAAGGTCCTCTATGGCCTGTAGCCAGCTTGTATTTTCATTTGGGGCTTTTGGTGCAGGAGTTCTGACCTCACAGTCCTCCTCCATGCTTTGAGCCTCTTTGCCCCTAAAATAGGAGTCCAATGTTGAACTTTTCTGTTTATTTTGTTTCATTTGCCTAGGCATGTTGCCACTTAATTACTTGATTTTGGGGCTTGTTGCCACAGTAGGACTCTGCCACCAGACAGGGGAGCTTCCGCCCAAATGTGGGGTCTTCACAACTTCCGCCAGTTGTGTGGCCTCTGTAAAGCCTCCACCCACTCTGGCAAGTTGGATACCCACCCCAAACTTTCCCCCCAGACCACAATCCAGATCCAGGCAGTTTAAAGCAAGAGCGATTAACCCCCAGACTGATTGCTGGATCTCCCTACAGTTCACAGACCAGGAGCTAGAGCCACTACTGAAGCTTCAAAATGGCTTCTGTGCAGCTGTTTCTTCAGCAGCTTTTCGCCCCCCAGGGGAGGCAGCCGCGTTCCCCAAATACTGGTCCCAAAGTCCATAGGGCACTAACCTCTCACTTTGTCCTAGGCATATCTGTGCTGATAGTTCTGGGATCACCACAATTGCTGGTGTTCTGGGGTCCCTGCAGCCGGCTGAAGGTCTGGCCACCCTGGGGCTAAAACCTTGGCTCACGTGGACCTGGGCTTGGCTCTGCGCACTGCTCTGTAGGTTGGTTCCCAGCACACTGTGCTGCCTGCTCTCAGAGCACTGCACTGGCCGCTTCCTGCAGGGCTGCTGGGCTGTCCTCAGCAGGAGGTTAGCTTCTCTGTGCCATTCTGTGGGTGCGGTGGCTCCAGAAGTTGTTTGGAGTCCCCTTTCACATTATTTGAAATTTGTGTGGGGCAGAGCACATTGGAAATGCTGTTTCTACTCTGCCATCTTGGCTCCGCCCCCAGCATCCTTCTCAAAAGAGTGGCTTGAAGTACATTAAATAAAACACATAAATACATAGGATTACCAAGAAAACCAATTGCAGGTAAAAATAAAGGTGTGTTTTTCCCACCAACGTTCATAAACCTCTTATAATCTATCTGTGGAACCCAAGTTGAAAATATTTAATCTACATTGGCAAACCATGATTCTTCTAATTCTATGATCTCTTTACTACCAAATTTTTCCCACCATGAAAGGGAAATCTTGTATTTATTGATTCAAGAAAGGTAGACAAGTGATACAACTTGAGAAGTCATTGTTAAATTAAACTCTCAAAAGAAACTGAAAAAAAAAAACAGAAAATCTAAATAATATGCTATAATTGTAAAAGTTGCAATTTGGTCCAGCCATTCTGGAAAGCAATTTGGAACTGTGATCAGAAAATCACTAATCTGTGAATTTTTTTAATTAAACAAATGCATTATTAACTTCTGGTTTACATCATTCATTTCCACCAGATTATGAGTTACATTTTTCCCCCATTTTTCCCTACCCACCACCCCAGAATAGCAGTCCCACCAGATATCCCCTCATCCAATCTGCTCTCTCCCATATCTTCTCCCATACCCCCTTCGACTTTGCCATTAGGGCAAGGTGAATCTCTGAACCCCACTGCCTGGACATCTTATGAAAAATTTAATTTTAAAACTTCAATTTTCAGATCCATTCCCTTTCTCCCCTGTCACCCACTCCCTCTGAGAAGATAAGCAATTCAGTATGTGTTGTACATGTATATCTATGCAAAACATTACCATAGTAGATATCTGTGAATTTTTTTGACCCAATGATTCTAAGCTTATACCTCTAAAAAGATTAAAGAAAGAGGAAAGGGATTCATATGTACAAAAAAATATCTATAGAAGTTATTTTGTAGTAGCAAGAGGGATGCCCATTAGTTGAGAAATGGCTGAACAAATTGTGGCATATAAATCTAATAGAATAGTGTAGTACTATAAGAAACAAAGAGAATAGTTTCAAAGCAACCTGAGAATACTTTTCTAATGAAGCATGAAGGGAGAAGAAAGTTATACAATAAGAGCTATATAATAAGTACAAACATCTTTAAAAGGCTTGAGAATTCTAATCAATACAATGAACAACAATAATTTCAGAGGCCTGACGATGAAGCATGCTACCAAACCCCTTATGAAGAAGTATGGACTCAAGTTGCCAAATGAAACACATATTTTTGGGCATGATCAATGTGGAATATTGTTTTATTTGACTATGTATGTATCATGAGGGCACTGTTTGTTTTTTCTTATCCAATGGTGCAGGAAGCAAGGAGGGTAGTATTAGGAGAAAAAAATAAATATTTGTTATTGGAAGATAAAATAAAATGAAGGCTAGGAAATATATACTCAAATTCTGATTCTACAGATGAGAAAAAAAGCCCAGAGGTAAAGTGACTTAACCAAAGTTACACAGCTAATTAGTTGCCAAACTAGGGGGGAAAAAACAGGTCTTTAGACTACTTAAGAGTAGAGTTCCTTCTACTACATAATAATGACTCCTTGTGAAGTAAAGGACTAAAAAAGCCTCTCATTTAGCAAGCAGTTACCAGGAGGGAGAACTAAATGAAAGGCCTATATTCCTAAAATAAAGATCCTGAAGGCCAATATCATCAGCCTTTATGTCCTGTTAAAGATAGGTCAGCAAATCTATTTATTAGCAGAAAATCCAGCAAGAAGAAGTCAAGAAAGGAAAGGGAAGAGGAAGAGAGAAACTTAATACATTTTTTAAAATATTCAAGACCCAAGAAAGAAGAAAAAAAATTGGGGCATTCTTAAAATTTGTAGTACATGCCACTTCTAGGGCTGTTTCCCAAAGAGATCTTACAAATGGGAAAGGGACCCACATATACACAAATATTTATAAGTAGCTCTTTTGTGGTGGCAAAGAATTGGAAATTGAGGGGATGCCCATCAATTGGGAGATGGCTGAACAAGTTGTGGTATATGAATGTAATGGAATATTATTGTGCTATAAGAAATAATGAGTAGGCAGACTTCAAAAAACCTGGGAAGACTTATATGAACTGATGCCAAGTGAGGGGAGCAGAACCAAGATAACATTGTACACAGTTACAGTTACATTGAGCAGTGACTTTGATAGACTTGACTCTTCCCATTAATACAAGGTTCTAAGACAACTCCAAAAGACTCATGATGGAAAATTTTATTCACATCCAGAGAAAGAATTATGGAACCTGAATGCCGATCAAAGCATACTATTTGCTTTCTCTCTTTTTTTTTGTTTTGTTTTCTTTCTTCTTTCTCATAGTTCATCCCATTGGTTATAATTTTTCTTTACAACATAACTGATATGAAATATATTTAATATAAATGTATATGTAGAGCCCATATCAGATTGCACACCATCTTGGGAAGCAGGAAGTTGAGGGAGAGGGAGAAAATTTAAAACTAAAAAGCTTGTGGAACTGAATACTGTAAACTAAAAATTAATTAATTAATTAAAAAATAAATTGCTGTAAATATATTTTTTAATTGTTTTGCATTGTTTAGTGAATCAGCATTAAATTAAATTAAGACTAGTAATGGAATCCTAATAAAGTTTCCTCTAGCACTGATTTTTTAATTTCTTTTGGGCCATACTGAACAGCATACCCACTGCCCCTAGCTAGCCACTGCCCCCAGATCCAATCCACATATTTGAACAAGTATGTCCTTGTACCCAACCACATTCATATCATCCATTTAGTCCAAAACAGGTCCACAATACCTACTATCCATCTTGACCAGATAAGACCACAATAGCTAACCAATCAGAAAGCAGCAAGATCAGGATGTTTGATCACCAAACCATAGAAAGGACTCCACTACCCTATTACCTAATCCTTTAACAAAACCATCCTGCCTTTTTATATCAATCATATTCCTCTATTCTATATAAATTTTTATTGTATGATCAGCATCACATACTGTATAAAATTATCTGTCTTAACTTCCTAAAATTGCAAGTTTCTCTGAGGAACTTAGAACCCACCAGAGAGAGAAACCTCAAAATCGCAATAAATGTCTCTACTAACTGGCTTGGAGTTGGCATGAACCTTTGAAATTCTTTGAGACATCCTGCTACGTCACAACTTGATTCTTATTATTAATTTAATAAAATTAAATCAACGTTAAATTAAATCTGATTTAAAACAAATTAAAGAAATAGTAAACATCGGTGGACATGTGAAGTTGAACCCCTTCTGCTATACCCACCATCTCTACTCAAGTCTGTTGTCCAGAGTGTGTTCTGGTTGTTGAGTATATTCTGACCAAATCAGAATTTCTTGTCAATTGCCTCTTTACTTTGCATTTTCAATCCAGAACTATACTAAAAACAAACACTGAGTGCTGACCTTTTAAATCCATCTCTTTTTGAAATTCCAGTGAAAGAAAGAGTGCTTAGGAAATGATTGTGTTTTGTGTGGTGGTGGTTACAGAGTCCTTCTCACAGAAATTGGAACCCTGTACTCACTCACTTGTGAGAAAGTCTCTGAATGAGCAATTTCCAGCAGTAATCTTCAATATTCTATTTCCTTCTTTACTTTAGATGAGGAAATGAATCAGAGAATAATAAATAGGAAAAAAGGATAATTTATTACCTCCTTCTCTAGTCCAGTTAAACTACTAATCTAAACTACTAATCTTTGTACATAATGGAAATTCTGTGATTTTTCCTCACAGTCCTAGATCAGAGACCATTTATATTGGAGGGTTTATTCTCGGAAAGTGGGAAAACCAACAAACAGTAACCTGTTGTCAATGAGCTAAATTGAGTATGTGCCAAATGCTTAAAGGTACAAAAATTTCCCAATTACTACCCTCCCTGCACCCCTGCCAATTTCTGCAGGGGAGGCTTGGAGTAGGTGCTCCAAAATAAGGTCATTTTGTTTACTTTTTATTTATAAAACACTTTAGTTTTTCCAGAGACATAATAAACTTCAAATGCCTTGGCCTTTATATATTTTTGGACATGGCTTATGTGGGAATTTATTTTGCTGAACTATGAAGCTATATATTGAGGGCTTTGGAGATGGGTAATTTCCTGGGGGGAAGATAAATAGGAGGGTGAGAGTATTTTTTAATATTTGTTAAATTAAAAATTAATTAATAACCTATTTTAATGCAAAAAAACCACTGTGATGTTTGTCTTATAATGAACCAAATCATTATTTTTATAACAGGCTTTCATTTACAATTTGATTTCCTTTAGGCTAACATAAAAATGAATCTACTTTCCTTAAGCTAATAAGAAGCAACCTACAAATTCTACTTAAAGTTAGTTGAAATGGTTCATGTACATGCTATGTAAGGATCCTTGCATGAAACTGGGAATTTCTTTAGCTACAAGAAAAGAAAACTAGAAGTAGGGGATAGAAAGTTGTCTTCAAGTATTTGAAGAACTGTCATAAAAAAAGATGAGATTTGTTTAGCTTGACACCAGAGAATAGCAAAAGAAGCAAAAGTGGAAACTGCACAGTCGGGCTTGATGTAAGGAAAACAATTAGAACTGTCCAGAAGTGTAATTGACTGTTTCTGACAGTAGTAGTGTACCTGTCACTGAGAAGTCTTCAAGCAAAGGTTGCATGACTACTGGGCATGGCTGAGAGGGAGCTCTATGAATTAGAATAGAGGATTTCCCAAAAATCTTAATGCAGTTTTAAACCATAATAGATTAAGAAATCAGCTAAAGGAATGAGTCTTAAAATTCACTAATATACTTGGGGACTCCTGTATATGGACTCTAATGTCCTTTACAATGCTGATTCTGAGAAATTCTGCTGGGATTAAAAGTTGCCAAACATAATTCCTAAGCTCAACTATCTACAATATGAACCACTGAGAATTGTTTAAGGATAATGCCAAGTGATGCCTCTGAGATGTTTTACTTAGATTTTGGAACTCATCAGTAATGAAGAAAAGGACTTTCCAAAAACTGAGAATTCCAATCTTCACTTTTCATTTGGAGTTTTCTGGAAAACAGAAAACAAAAGTCATAGGAGTTAGCATGTTATTGCTGGGTTGTTGTTTTTTTAATAAAAAATAGCAACAACAATTTTTAAAAGGAATGAAATCTTACAGATGGTTTATTTTTCCCCAAAAACTTGTTTTGACCTACCACATATTATCATTCTTATCATCTGATATATTGAAAGCTCTGAAAATTGGAAATTATTGGAAATAACTGTAATTTTCAACATTTTATTATAACAGAAAATGAGACTAAAGCAAACAAATCATCAGTCATAAAAGCCTTCTAAAATTTTAGTAAATTATGGTTTTGCTATTGTAATTACTAACCAGGTCAGAACTGGAACAGTGCAGAATCAGGCTAGGAAATTATGAGAATCCCCTTAACCAAATAGGCAGTACAGTGGATAGAACACTGGGCTGAAGTCAGAAAGAGCTGAGTTCAAATATGACCTTAGCCATTTACTTGCTTTATAACACTGGGCAAATCATTTAACCTCTGTCTGCCTAAGTTTCCTTATCTGTAAAAATGGAGATGTTTTATAGCACCTACTTCCCAGAGTTGTGAGGATCAAATGAGATAATAGTTAAAAAGTGCTTAGCACACTGCCTGGCACATAATAGACATTTAACAAAGAATTGCTTCCTTCCTTCCATCACAGATTTAGGGCCAGAATGGACTATGGAAATCATTTAATCCATTGCCTTCATTTACAGATAAAGAAAATGAGGCCTAGAAAATTGGAGTGATACAACACACAGGGTTGTCTGAGGAAGTTAAAACTTCTCAGGCAGGTTTAGATTAACTGTCCTCTGCCCTCCATTACTGATGTCAATCAGCAATAAGCCGTTTCAGGAGTCTTTCAACCCTCACCTTCAGTCCTTTGTTTTCCCCACCTCTGTGGGCCCCTCTTCCAGTCCAGCAGGAGTCAGGGACAATGGGGGAAATATGACCCTGCTGTGTTAGGGTTTAAAAACTTTGTTCACCACATGTTGTGTGTAACTTCCTCGTGATCAGTCATGGGGAAGACTGCCTTCTTTTCCCCAGAGGAAGAGAATGAATTCCTGTTTTTATCCTAAGAGATCTCCATGCTCTTGATTAAATCTTGGATGATTTTTTTCATTTCAAACAGGGTCAAGCCAATATTCTAGTCTAGGTACTTGGACTCCAAATCTAGGCTTCTTGATATGGTACTTTGTTATTTATTTCTTCCTCTCTAATTTTGTGTGCTTTATGAAACTTTCTAGAATCATATTTATAACATGACCAAAATCTTCCTACTATAAAACAGTAATTATCAAAACTACTTGCTACTGGCTAAGAAACAGAGAAGTAGATCAGTGGAATAGGTTGGGTACACAAGACACAATAATCTATTGTTTGGTACCAACCTAAGGACTCCAGCAAGAAGAATTAAATATTTGACAAAAACTCCTGGGAAAACTGGAAAACAGTTTGGCAGAAACTGGACATAGACCAATGTCTGATACCATATACCAAAATAAAGTCCAAATGAGTACATGATTTAGATATAAAGGCTGATACTATAAACAAATTAGGGGAGCAAGGAATGGTTTATCTTTCAGATTTATGGAGTATGGAGGAATTTATGACCAAGCAAGAGATAGAGAACAGTATGAAATGCAAAGTGGATAATTCTGATTATATTAGATTGAAAAGGTTTTGCATAAACAAAACCAAAGCAACCAAAATTGGGGGGAAGCAGAAAACTGGGAAAGAATTTTTACAACCAGAATCTCTGATAAAAGTCTCATTTTTTAAATATAGAGAACTGAGTCAAATTTATAAGGATACAAATCATTTCCAACTGATAAATTGTCAAAGGATATGAACGGGAAATTTTTGAAGGAAGAAATTAAAGCTATCTAAAATCATATGAAAAATGCTCTAAATCACTATTGATTTAGAGAAATGAAAATCAAAGAACCCTGAGGTACCACATCACACCTATCAGATTGGCTAACATGACAAAACAGGAAAATGATCAATGTTGGAGAAAATGTAGGGAAATTGGAACACTAATTCATTGTTTGGTGTAATTGTGAGCTGATTTAACCATTCTGGAGGACAATTTGGAACTATGTCCAAAGGGTTATAAAAATGTGCATACACTTTTACCCAGCAATACCCCTTCTAGGGCTCTATCCCAAAGAGATAATACAAATGGAGAAAAGACCCATATGTACAAAAATATTTATAGCAGCTTTTTTGTGGTGGTCAAGAACTGGAAATTTGAGGAGATGCCCATTAATTGGAGAATGGCTGAAAAAGTTATGGTATATGAATGTAATGGAATATTATTATGCTATAAGAATGAGGAACTGATTTCAGAAAAACCTGTAAAGACTTATATAAATTGATGCTGAGTGAAATAAGCAGAACCCAGAGATCATTTTATGCAATAATAACCACAGTGTTAATGATTAGCTTTGATTTGACTTTGATTCTCAGCAATGCAAGGACCTAAAACATTTCCAAAATACTCGTGATGGAAAATGCCATACACATCCAGAAAAAGAAAGTAGACTATGAATGCAGATTGAAACAGACTTTTCTTTTTGTTCTGTTTTATGTTTTTCTTTCTTGTGGTTACTTCCCTTCATTCTAATTCTTCTATACAACATAACTAATGTGAAAATATGTTTAATTGGAATGTATATGTAGAGCCTATATCATATTGCATTCCATCTCGGGGAAGACAAGAGAAGGGATGGGGAGAAAAATTTAAAACTTATGGAAATTAATGTTGACAATTAAAATAAATAAATTAAAATATTTTTTTTAAAAATCGTCCCCAGTTTGCCGATACAAACTGGCTTATTGTTCATACAAATGTAATTTAGAAAAAGCTATTGTTAAAAGCAACTTCAGGGTGTCTGTGGGTTTTTTAAGTCTTTGTCAGTGAACCACAAGCTTTCTGAGAAGATATAATGCATTAGCATGGCTTTAAGGATAGGCCTCGAAAGAGGATATTTCTGTTACTGGGGACCAGTCTAGCTAATTTCAGTGAGGCTCATTAGGCTGGTTACAGAGTGATCAAATTTATAGCCACAGTAACTCATTAAATACCATTGATTTGCTAAGGAACAACTGGATTTCTATCACAGATCCTTAAGGTATTGAGGTCTTGAGGAAGCATTATATCTTTTAAAGACCATGGAATAGGATTGATCAAGCCATTGTCCACTGATGTCCATGTGCAAAAAAATGAATATTTTAAAATTAGATAACATAAATAATTATATAAGATATATAATGATTATATAAATATATAATATAAATATTATATTATCTGTCATATTTTTATACTGTGTTATGGAAATGGTTGTTTTATCCTATGAGTTAAAAATTAAATAAATGAATAAAATTTTAAAAAATAAAAGGAATAGTAAATTATATATAATGGATCCACTGTTTCATGTGCAATCATCTTTTTTTTCTATTCTGCTATGTTATGCTTGTTTTATTTCAGAATAAAATAAGTTTTGTAAATTATATTTTCTTGAAAGAAATTAAATGGTCAGGTAAGGGTAACATGGATTTTTTTTAACTCTTTTTCATATTTTATTTTAAAAGAAGAGGCTTTTCTAATTAAGCTGCCTGTTTTACTTCTTAGCTAATTGGTTCATTATTGTTCAGTCATGTCTAACTCTTCATGACCCCATTTGGGGTTTTCTTGGCAAAGATACTGGAAAAAACCATTTCCTTCTCTAGCTCATTTTACAGATGAGAAAACTGAGATAAACAGGGCTCACACAGCTAGTAAATGTCTGAGGCTAGATTTGAATTCAGGAAGATGAGTCTTTCTGGCTCCAGGCCCAGCACTCTATCCACTGTGCCACCTACCTGCCCCTATCTTTTATAATCTGAGATGTATTTAAAAGGATAATATACGGCTTGTGTGATTTTTCTTTTAGGCCTACAAATGTTCAGTCAGGTGCTTTTCTTAACTAATCTAATTATAGAATCTGAACCCCATTACATACAACTAAATTTCTGAGGTAAGAAGGGGAAAATAAGTACAATAAAATGTACAACACAGAAAAAAAAGATCAAGAACAATCTACTTACTTAATTAGTCCAGTTCTGTTTCTTTACTCTTAGGACAATGTTCAGTAGTAGGTAAAGAGAGTAGTGTTCTAGAACCTCCTCATCCAATCCTCTATTTTTTACTTTGAAAATTCTTGTCATAAATAGTTACAAGAGAGAGAACTGGAGGCTATTTCTGGAGTAATTCAACTCAACATACATTTATTAAGCACTTGCTCTGTGCCAAGTGCTCTACTGGGCAATAGGAATACAAATTTATAAAACAAATAATCCCTTCCCTCAAGGAAGGAACATTCTATCACAGAGAGATAATGTATAAAAAGGTAGTAAATACAAAATAACATCCAAAGGAGAAAATACTAATAACTGATGTAATTATGACAAAATATATCATTAAGAATGACAGAAAAAAATAAATTTCAC
This sequence comes from Gymnobelideus leadbeateri, assembly GCA_011680675.1. Lineage (NCBI taxonomy): Eukaryota > Metazoa > Chordata > Mammalia > Diprotodontia > Petauridae > Gymnobelideus > Gymnobelideus leadbeateri. The sequence goes on from WOXC01001681.1 coordinate 25,667, forward strand.
AGATATTACATTGAATGATAATGTATTAAACGTACCTATGAAAAGAAATAGGTTAGAGAATGTAGGAAAAGAAAATTCATTGATGTGTTGCTTTCAATAAACACATAGTTGCTCTCTTTAAATTTACTTTTAAAAATAAATAACACATTTTCCTTAATTATAAGATCCTTTCTTTTGAAACACAGATTTATTTCTTTTACCATGTGTTTGTGGGTGAGAGCTTTCTCCAGTGTTGACATCCTTGGGCAATATGGCCAGCATAGGTATGTGGAGAAATTACTTCACTGACCACTGAAATGACAACACCTGTGAGATAACATCTGATACTTGTTTAATTAAACCCAGCATCTCTTTCAGAGACTTTTCAGAGCAGAAATGAAGAATGTATTCGAAATTGCTGGGGGCACTTAAGAGGTCCACAATGTAATTATTTGACTTGGAAGCCAGCCCATTCAGTTGGTTTGCTATCCAATGTCTGACAAATAGTATCAAGGGACTGTTAATGATCAGATGTTGCATTTAAGCCAACACCTCCGGCTTCAGGGGACCCCTCTTCTTCCTCCAGTTACAAAACAAAAAACTCACACTGAGTCATCAACACCATTTTCTTTAGCCATAAGTTCTAGATGCATATATGAGAGCAAAGTTGTTGAGATAATTATCCAAATATTACAGGACAAATGAATTCTGGTTCTCTCTTAATTGAAGAAGAATACTTATAGAAGCTATAGTATTATCATTACAAGTTATTTCTCTACCTTAGAAAGAGATGTTTTTCACTCTTTTTAAACATAGTTCATGGGATCATAGGACCATAGATGTAGGAATGGAAGAGATCTAAGGGCTCAGCTAGTCCAATATTTTCATTCTGTATATAAGGAAACTAACTTCCAGAGAGACAAAACGATCCCTTTAATTTGGTCTTCCTTGGAGTTCAGTAGATGGCATGCATTTAAATGACTCCTTTTATAAAGTAAACTTATTAAAGAACCTCCATCTGCAAGCTACTATCAAGCTCAAGTAAACATTTTACATAAAGAACTAAATTAAGTCATTGAAAAAAATAAGCTATGATATAACCCAGGAATGGCAAATTTTATAAAAGACTTTGGGCCAAAGTCCCTTGTTTTTTGTAGAGCTAAGAATAATTTGTGCATTTTCAAATACAATAAAACTGTATTTTAAAATGTAAAAAACATTCTTAGGGGGTGGCTAGGTGGAACAGTGAGCAAGAGTGCTGGCCCTGGAGTTGGGATGACCCAGGATCAGTCCCGGCCTCAGAAAATGAGCACCCATACATAAATAATGACCAGCTGTGTAACCTTGAGCAAGTTACTTAACCCCAATTGCTTAAAAAAAAAACATTCTTAGCTCACAGACTGTACAAAAACAGGTAGCACAGGATTTGACACTTAAGTTAGTTTTCTGACCCCTGAACCCATTCCAAGGGTTAGAAGATGGAAGAGGAGGAGGAGGAAAAAGAGAAATAAGAGAGGAACAAATTTATGAAGGAAGAAAAGAAGGGAGAGAGAGGGGGAGAGGAAGGGAGGGAGGAGAACAAAAAAGAATGAATAAAAACAAAAATAAAGAAAAATAAGCTTTAGGATTATACTTCACTTTCACTTTAATAGATATTACAAATTACAACTGGACAGCTAAATTATCAGTGGCTCAAACTAGAATCTATTAGCTCAATTAGGTAGTGAAGTTTTTGTGCCATTGTCTTTTTCCAATTTTTAAGTATTTTGGTTCACAATGACTTGAATGTGCTTCCTCTTAAGGATCTTTCCAAATGAAGTAAGTTTTTTCTCTTGTTGGAAAGTTCTCCTTTCATACTGCATTTAGCTCAAATTTCCTTTTGTTTAGTTTTATGTGATTAGTCTTAATTACATTCATTTGGATTCCCCTAAACAGTTACTTCTTTCCTTGGTCTTTACACTGATTTGCCAGAGAAATATAGAAAAATACCATTCATTTATCCCCCTGAGAAAATTACTATCCTTTTCATCATTTAATTACTTTGCTTTGAATTTATTCCCCTGCTCCATCCCTGGCCCCTCCTCCATATTTGGTACTATGTTGGCAACACCTTGGTGAAAATAAGTTAGAACTTTTTACCTTATATTAGTAGAAACTGCTCTCACAGACCTCTTTATAAGGTCTCTGATTTTAAATCCAAAGAATAACCCAACAGAAAATACTTATAAAATTTTATGATTTAGAAGGTTTACCCATTTCCTACCATGTCCCCCTGTAATGGCAAGCAAAGAAGTACATAACACCTTGCTTTAGCTATTTAGTTGGCACCTTGTTTCAGTTAAAGTTTCTTTTGAGCCTTGCCCATGATTGTACCAAGTCTTTGTTAAGAAACAAAACTTGTGAACCCACAACTTGTGAACCTTAGAACTTGTGAACTCCTGTTGCTGTTGCAACAGGAAGGGGAGGAGCTAATTACCATATATAGGGAGAGGCCCAGGCTGGAGAGAGTAGAACTGAGAAAAGAGAAGAACGGAGAAGAACTGAGAAGGGAGCAGAAATGAGAAATGCTGAGAAGAGAATTCTTGTGGTGGCAGAGTTGAGAAGGAAAAAACTTGTATCCTGGCACTCTATGTTGGTCTGTTCTGTCTGTGTTGATTTTTGTTTGTGATACTTTGTACAGAAGCCCTGGGACCTTACTGAAAGGCCTGAAAGAGGATTTTCTGCTTTTCTGTTTACAGAAGTCCTGCAGTTGGGGTTCAGAGGTCCAGGGACTTTACTGATGATTTGTGTTGACCTTTGAGACCTTTTTGTGGGTCTGTGTTGATATCAATGCTGATGATTTATGTTTACTTCTTGGAACTTGTCTGTGTTGATTTCACAGGCAGATAGTGAATTGATGATGGTTCTGGCAACATGTATGAATATTATTGTGACTCTGTTAAGTTTTGTCTTCCTAGAAACAGAAACTGTGAAGGACTTGAGGTGGACTGGACACTGTGAGATTGAATATGAAATAGGAACTGAACAAGGAGCTGGATAAGGAGCTGAACAAGGAGCTGAGAGCTGCCTGCCCTTGAATACAGGTGACAGTTGGGCAGATTCAGGCAGGAGCTGGGACCATGGAAGAGGAACCATGGAATCTGAAAACCAGCCTCAAGTCAAGATGAAAAGATGTTTTCTTGGGTACTTGATGTTGATGGAGAAGATCATGATTTACTGTGACCTAGGGTTGGAGAACTTTAGCCTTTTTACTTTGTGTCCCTTAAGGAGGCCTGCTTCGTAAGGATGGTTGAGTTAAGAACTTAGTAAATGAAATCTTTTGTTTAAAACTATGTGGCCACTTTGGTGAAAACTATGTGTCCACTTTAGTGATAATTTGTTATGTTACAATATTGTGAATGTTGTACTTTGATTTCTGTCAATGTTTTGTCTTAGTTTATTACTGTATAAATAGAGAGTTCACTATACTATGTAATCAGAACTTGAAGCTATTCACAGGAGCAGTCCTCTGGGAAGCTGCTCATTCTTGGCTTTACACCTCCCAAGACCATCATAGAATGTTATATCTTCATCTGACCATCTAATCAATTAAAAAAATTTCTCCTTCCTCTTCCTTAAGTTATTTAATTATAATCCTATTTCTCATCACCAAGTATGCTAGCAGGACAGCTACAACTGGGTGATAATCATCTCAAGTTCAACAAGTCCAAAACTCATTATGTTCTCCAACCCTCCCATCTACCCCTACTCAAACAACACCATTTTGATGAGTGCACCACTATCCTTGTCACTGAGCTTTGAAACCAGGGCCTGCAATCATCTTTTACTTTTTACCCTTCTTCACCTCCCATATTTATTTAGTCACCAAGTCTTATTAGATCTTTTTGTACTTCCACCTCATCTCTCATCTCTTCGTATGCTCAGGCCCTCCATACCTCTCAACTCTATTGCTGCAATAACTTTCTAATTATTTTCTGATTCCAATATCTGCAATCCCCAATTCATCCTCAGTGAAGTAACCAAAATAATTTTTCCAAAGCACATGTGTCTCAGAGGTTCCCTAAAATAAAATACCAACTCCTCAGTTTGAAATGGAAACCTACCTCTTGTCTAACATCATATTTTATTTCATAAATTTTCTGTCCTATCAGCCAAACTTACCAACTTGTTATTCCCTGAAATCATTTGTCCATATTCTGCCTTCCCTACCCTTCCACAGGTCATTCCTTATACCTAAAATATACTCCCTTCTTATCTCTACCTCTGGGCTTCTTTAAAGGCTCAGGTCATTGTACTATCTCCTAGTGAAAACTTTCCTGATCCTTCTAGTTGACAGTGAACTCTCCCACCAAAAATTAATGTGTGTTAACCTACCTCTAAACAGGTTTTATCACCCAGGAGAATGTAAGCTCTTTGAATGTAAGGATTGTTTCACATTTTTTATATGCCAATCTATAGCTTAGTGTTGCCTTGCTTACTAGTACAGAGAGAAGGAGTAGTCAGTGGGTTAATTATAAATCAAATGACTTTAAATTAGTTCAGAGTACAATAGCTTAATAAACTAAAAAGTGGTTCTCTAAGGCTACAAATGTTTGAGCCTTACCTTACAATCTGAACATACCAATAGCTTTCTCCACCTCTAACATGATGCACTACCTATTTGGCGTTTCCCCTTGATTTTCAGTTCCCTATTTAATCCAAGAAGAATAAAGTGGAATGCTTGAAACATTTAAATATGAACTCTACCTACAGCTGACTCTGAGGTCGGCCCCAAAGAGATCTACCATTTTCTCAGATAAATTTCCACTCTATTCACACTTCGTATGCTTTTTTCAAATAGTTTACTATAATACTATAATACATACAAAAAAATGAAAGGGAAATTAGACTAAATATACATATGCAAACATAGTTATTACCAATCATTTCCTTCTCTTGATTACTCCCTCCTAACCTTCACCCAGATCTTCAGTTTTAAATATGGGGAATATGGCAGGGCGGCTAGGTGGCGCAGTGAATAGAGCGCCGGCCCTGGAGTCAGAAGGACCTGAGTTCGGAGCCCGCTTCTGACACTTAATCCACACAAACAAAAACCTAGCCGTGTAACCTTGGGCAAGTTACTTAACCCCAATTGCCCTAAAGGGGCAGCTAGGTGGCGCAGTGAGTAAGAGTGCTGGCCTCGGAGTTGGGATGACCCGAGATCAAATCCGGCCTCAGAAAATGAGCACCCATGCATAAATAATGACTAGCCGTGTAACCTTGAGCAAGTTACTTAACCCCAATTGCTTTAAAAAAAAATATGGGGAATATGGACCATACCTACTGACAGCCCACAGAAAAGTGATTTGTGAGGTAGAGGTGGCAAAGGCAAGATGGTGGAGTAAAGTCAAGAACTTGGCATGAGCTCCCACTCCTACCACCTGCAATACCTGTAAAATAACACTCTAAATAAATTTTACAGCTATAGAACCCAAAAAATGGCAGACAGAAACAAATCTCCCATTGAAGTTAGCCTGGAAAGTGAATGGGAAGAGTCTGTCACACCAAGCTTGGAGCCAAGCACAGTCCCTCATGACGTCACAGTTTGAGACCCAGGGCAGCCCTGACCAACAGTACAGACTGGACAGAGTAGACTTCAGGAGAGTGAATCATCAGAAGCTATGGCAGTTTCTAGACTTCTCAACCCATAAACACCAAGGAGAAAGTAAAAGGTCAGTGGGGAACTTTGTTGGAACCAAGTGACAGAAGAACAGGGCGAGAGGCAACAGAGGCACAGGGGCTGTAGCTACTGCTGCATAGCTGTTTCTGGCCTGCAGATCATAGGGGAACCAACCAACCATTCAGAGGGTAATCACTCTTGCTTTGACCTGCTGAATCCGGATCATAGTCTTTGGTGGTGGTCCTGGGGTGTGTAGCCAGTGTGCCAGAGTTTCAGGTGTCTGTAGAGAAGATGCCCTCATCATAGTTCAGACATCATTTGTGAAAAATGCAGTGATTTGTGATATAGCTCTCTCCACTCTGGAAGCAGAATTCTACTGTGGCAAAGAGCTCAAAAGTCAAGTTATTGACTGACAAGATAAGCAAGTAAAGGAAGCACAATCAGACCATAGAATCCTTTTCAGGGGACAGAAAGGATCAAAACATGGAACCAGAAGAAGTCAACAAAGTCAAAGCTCCTGCATCAAAAGCTTCCAATAAAAATATGAAATGGTTACAGGACATGGAGGAGCTCAAGAAGGATTTTGAAAATCAAGTAAGAAAAGTGGAGGAAAAATTGGTAAGAGAAATGAGAATGATGCAAAAAAAATCATGAAAATAGAGTAAACAGCCTGACTGAAAGACATAACACCTTAAAAATAGACTAACTCAAATGGCAAAAGAGGCCCAAAAAGCCAAAGAGGAGAAAAAAGTTTTAAAAAGCTAAATTTGCCTGATAGAAAAGGAATTTCAAAAACTCACAAAAGAGAATAATTTCTTCAAAATTAGATTAGAGCAAATGGAAGCTAGTGACTTTATGAGAAATCAAGACACTATTTTTTAAACAAATGCTTTATTAACTTCTGTTTTACATCATTCATTTCCGCCAGATTTTGAGTTACAATCATTTTCCCCCCATTATTCCACTACCCAACCTCCCAGAATAGCAGTCCCACAAGATATCGCTTCCGCCAATCTGCTCTCTCCCATACCTTCTCCCATACCCCCTTCGACTTTTCCATTAGAGGAAAGTGAATCTTTGTGCCCCAATGCCTGCACATCTTATCTCCCAATTATAAGCAAAAGAGTATTAATAATAGTATTTATATATATTTGAAACATTTAATGTTAAGACCTCGAATTTCAGATCCATTTCCTTCCTCCCTTGTCATCCATTCCCTCTGGGGAGAAAAGTAATTCAGTATATGTTGTCCATGTCTAGCTATGCAAAACATTTTCATAGTAGATATATTGTACAAAGCTGCTTATAATTCCCTCCCACTCATCCCAACCCCCCACCTGGTCCATTCCCTACATGATACTGTCCCTCTTCTATAGCGGGTACTTCCAACCTCCCCTATCCCCAAGGATGCCCTCCCATTCATCATCCCTCCTCTCATCCCCCTCCCCCCCCTATTCTGCTGTAGGTTGAGATATCCCATTTAGTATGTATGTCATTCTCTCCCTGAACCTAATTCAATGAGAATGTGGTTTTACCTTTTTGCCTTCCTATTCTCCCCCTCCCTTGCAACCACTTCCCCTTGCTTCTTATACATGAGATAGTTTACCCTACCCTGTCTCTCCCCATCTCCTCTTGCCACTTTCCTCTCTCACCTCATAATTTCATCCCTTGAGTATTCTCCCCCAACAAATTCAACCTATTCCCTCTATCCATATATAACTGTAACCATATACACACACATTCACATATGTATTCATATGACCACACACACTTCTTCCATTATTTTCATAGTGAGAAAGATATCATCAGTCACAGTTTTTGCTTTTCCATATAGGAATGTAAATAGTTCAACTTTGATAATTTCCTTTTGATTTCTTTTCCCTGATTACCTTCTCAGGCATCTCTTCCTTCTTGTGTCTAGATGTCAAATTTTCTATTCAATTCTGGTTTTTTCCTCAAGAATGCTTGAAAGTCCTCTATTCCACTGAATGACCATATTTTCCCCTGAAACAAAATACTCACTTTTGCTGAGTAGGTGACCCTTGGGTTCATTCCCAATTCTTTTGCCCTCTGGAATATCATATTCCATGCCCTTCTCTCCCTCAGTGTAGAAGCTGCCAGGTCCTGTGCTATTCTGATTGTGTTTCCACAATATTGAAATTGTTTGTTCCTGGCTGCTTGTAGTATTTTCTCCTTGATCTGGGGATTCTGGAACCTGGCTATAGTATTCCTGGGAGTTTTCTTTTTAGGATCCTTTTCAGGAGGTGATTGGTGGATTCTTTCAACCTCTATTTTGCCCTCTGGATCTAAAGCATCAGGGCAATTTTCCTTGAGAATTTCTTGAAGGGTGATTTCTAGGTTCTATCTTTGATCTTGGCTTTCAGGTAGTCCAATAATTTTTAAATTGTCTCTCCTGGATCTATTTTCCAGGTCAGTGGTTTTTTCCATGAGATATTTCACATTGCCTTCTACTCTCATTTGTTTATGTCTGCTTAACAGCATCTTGATTTCTCATAAAGTCATTAGCTTCCATTTGCTCCATTCTACCTCTGAAGGAATGAATCTCCTCAGTGAACTTTTGAGATTCTTTTTCCATCTGGCAAATTTGACTTTTTAAGGCATTCTTCTCCTCATTGCCCTTTTGGGCCTCCTTTGCCATTTGAGCTAGTCTATTTTTTAAGGTGTTGTTTTCCTCAGTCAGGCTGTTGACCCTCATTTCATACTTTGCCTGCATCCTTCTCATTTCTCTTTCCAATTTTTCCTCCACTTCTCTTATTTGATTTTTAAAGTCCTTCTTAAGGTCCTCTATGGCCTGCAACCCGCTCGTGTTTTCCCCTGGGGCTTTTGGAGCAGGACTTCTGACCTCACAGTCTTTTTCCCGCTCTATGCCCCCAAAATAGGAGTCTAGGGTTGCATTTTTCTGTTTCCATTGCCGTGGCATGTTGCCACTTTATTACTTGACTTTGGGGCTTGTTGCTACACTATGGCTTTAAGGCCAGAGAGAGGAATTTTCATCCCGAACGTGGGGTGGGGGGGCAACTTCCATTTCTGGCAAGCTGTAAATCCACCCACGACTTCCACCCCAGATCACAATCCAGATCCAGGGAGGTTAAAGCAAGAGTGATTACCCCCAAGACTGATCGCTGGATCTCCCTACAGTTTGCAGGCCAGGAGCTGGAGCTGCCTCTGAAAACTACAAAATGGTGTGTCTCCTCAGTGGCTTCTAGCCTCCAGGGGAGGGAGCCGACGCATTCCCCAAATACTGGTCCCAAAGTCCATAGGACACTAACCTCTTACTTTGTCCTAGGCATGTCTATGTTGATAATTCTGGAGTCGCCACAGCTGCTAGTGTTCTGGGGTTCCTCCAGCCGGCTGCTGGCCCTGCTGCCCTGGGGCTAAAGCCTCGGCTCACAGGGACCTGGGCTCCGCTCGGCTAGGCTCCCCACATTCTGTGCACTGCGTGCTGCCGGCTCCCAGACCTCTGTGCTGGTCCTTCCTGCAGGGCTACTGGGCTGTCCTCAGCAGGAGGTTAGCTTCTCTGTGTCGTTCTGTGGGTGCTGGGGCTCCAGAAGTTGTTCAGAGTCCCCTTTTACATAGTTTGGGGGGAATCTGGGGGCAGAATGGCTTGGATGAGCAGTTTCTACTCTGCCATCTTGGCTCCACCCCCAAAATCAAGATACCATTAAACAGATCCAAATAAATGAATAAATAGAAGGGAATGTGAAATATCTCATTGGAAAAACCATTGACCTGGGAAATAGATTCAGGAGAGAGAATTTTAAAATTATTGGATTACCTGAAAGTCATGATCAAAAAAAGAGACTAGATACCATGTTTCAAGAAATTATCAAGCAGAATTGCCCTGATATTCTAGAACCAAATGGCAAAATAGAATTTGAAAGATTTCACTAATCTCCTCTTGAAAAAGATTCCAAAATGAAACTTCGAGGAATATTAAAGCCAAATTCCAGAGTTCCCAGGTCAAAGAGAAAATACTGCAAGCAGTCAGGAAGAAACAATTTGAGTATTGTGGAAACACAATGAGGATAACACAAGACCTAGCAGCTTCTACATTAAGGTATCGAAGGGCTTATAATATGATATTCCAGAGACCAAAGGAGCTGGGATTAAAACCAAGAATCACCTACCCAACAAAACCAACTATAGTGCTTCAGGGGAAAATATGGTCATTCAGTGAAATAGAGGATTTTCAAGCATTCTTGAAAAAAAAAAAAACAGAGTTGAACAGAAAATTTGACATTCAGATACAAGAAGCAAGAGAAGCATGAGAAGGTAAACAGGGAAAACAAATCATAAGGAAGTTATTAAAGTTGAATTATTTACATTCCTACCTGGAAAACCAATAATTGTAACTCATAAGACTTTTCTTAGTATGAGAATAGTTGAAGGGAATGTATCTGTGTGTCTGTGTATGTGTTTGTGTGTGTGTGTATATAAATACACATATATATGTATGTACATATACATACATATATATCTATACATACATATATGCATGTATGGGAGGTTATAGGTGTGTGTGTGTGTGTATATATATATATATATATATATATATATATATGAGGGTGTACATATATATGTACACACATATATATAGACAGAAGGCACAGGACAAGTTGAATATGAAGGGATGATATCTAAAAAATAAAACTAAGAGGTGAGAGAGGAATATATTAGAAGGAGAAAGGGAGAGATACATTGGGGTAAATTATCTCATATAAAAGAGGCAAGAGAAAACTGCTACAATAAAGGGGAAGAGCAAGAAGGTAAGAGGGGATGGAACAAACTTATTCTTATTGAATTTGGCTTAAGGAGGGAATAACATACACACTCTATTGGGTATCTTACCCTAAAGGAAAATAGGGGGAAGGGGATAAGAGGGGAGATGATAGAAGGGAGGGCAGATTGGGGGAGAGAGTAGTTAGAAGCAAACACTTTTGAAAAGGGACAGGGTCAGAGTAGAAAACAGAGTAAGTGAGGGACAGGATAGAATGGAGGGAAATATAGTTAGTCTTTCACAACATACCTACCATGGAAATGTTTTGCGCAACTACACATGTACAATCTAAATTGAATTGCTTACCTTCCCAGTGGGGGTGGGTGAGGGTACAAGGTAAAAAATCTGCAACTCAAAGTTTTAAAAACAAATGTGTATTTTAAAAAAAACTGGGATTTTTGTGGGATTTTTTTTACATGCAACTTGGAAATAAGATATAGAGGCATAGATAAGATATAGATAATATATATAGATAAGATATAGAATAAGATATAGAAATCCATCTTGCCTTACTAGAAAGTTGGGGGGGATCATGGGGGAGGATATAAGAGAGAACTGATTGCGGAAAGGAGTATTCAGTAGGCTAGCTGTTTTGGGGTGGGGATAGGGGAAAAAGGGGGAGAAAAATTTGTAACTCAAAATCTTGTGGAAATGAATATTGAAAACTAAAAATAAATAAATAAATTGGGGGGAAATTTTTTCTACTAGAATGTCTGACCACTAACTCAAATTCAATAGATTCATGCTGAGCAAGTTATTGACTTTTCCAAACTGATTTCCTTCTCCCAATTTTCCTCTCTCTGCAAAAGGCAATATCACTCTCTCAATCATACAAGCTCAAAAACTTGGAATCATTTTTTTTATTCCTCGTCTTTATTCATCCCCATAAATCTAGTCAGTGACTATGTCCTTTCAAGTCTTTGGATCTCTTTCACATTCATCACATTTTCTCCATTTTCTTGCCACCACATTAGTCAATCACCTTATACCTAGATCATGTAAATAACCTCTTCTCTGGCATCCTTGATTTCATACTTTCTCCATTCCAGTCCTTACTACCAGACTACTATTCTCTAGAAATTGATTTCATTCTGACTCTTTCTTGCTCAAAATCCTACAATGGGTATTATTTCCTACTATAACAAGTCAAAACTGCTCTGCATCAATTACAAGGTCCTCCATAAGGGGTCCACCTATGATATTATAATTTATTTACTTGGATTCTCCAACTTGAGCCTATTAGGTCAGGCTTTTCATTTCCCATAAATATCGGCTGTCCCAAATGTCTTAGTGCAGTTTTAGGCTTAAAACTGCACTAAGTCATTTGGAACATTGTGTATATGCTTATTTTTGCTTCAGGGCCATAGTTTTATTGTTTATCCCAACTGTATGCTTTCCTTTCACTCCCCTTCTCCAACTGAATTCCTACCTATATTCCAATACCACTTCCTGCATGAAGCTTTCTCTGACTATACAATCATAAAATTTAGAGTCAAGGGGTGGGGGGAAGACCTTAGAAGACATTTAGGGCCATTCATTTTGAAGATAAAGCAAATGAGGCGTCAAAGTGATGACACAATCCTTCATATGAATCTAGATATTTTTACTTTAATGTTTTGGGACCAACTTCCTCTTTACTGAGCACCTTTAGCTTTTGGCATATATATGCTAATCACATGAAGGATTTGTGTCAGGAAGACACAGATTTTACCTCTGACACTTACTGGCTGTACACAGCTAGTAGAATCTGGAGCTGCTGTCTCCAATCCAGGACTCCCTCCACTGACAAACCCTGCCTCTCCTAGAATGTGGTGCTAATGAGGCTGTGGTCACAAGTTTATTAGAGATCATTCACATTCACAAGGAGACAACTTCTCTTCTCTGATCACACATTGAACCTTTAAATTCAGCCAAGTTTCTGCAAATGTGGCATAAGGGAATGAATATTGGGACCAAGAAAGAATGTATACAAGACTAGGGCCATCACTAGTGCTAAATAAAATTTCAAATCTCATTCTCTCTATCTTGTATGTGCCTAGTTATTCACATATCTCTACCATTACAATACGAGTTTCCAAAAGACAAGGACTAGTTTTGCATTTCTTTATACACCCAACACTTAGCACAGAGTTGAACATATAGTAAGCACTTAGTAAATAATTGCTATTGGACTGACTGACAAATGGTGACTCAGCATCATTATCTTTATTTACCAAAGGCAGTATGTTTTTACAATAGCACATTACCCTGTACACAATCAGTGGGAGAAGATAATGGGAAAGAATAGATCCGACTGTTTGTTTCTGGTCACCCACAAAAAACTATGTTAAATTATTAAACATAATTAGTAATTATGTTTAAAAATGTTTTTCATAAACTTATAACCTATTATATTTCCACTATTTTATTAATGGTTTTTACAATTTCATATAATGCAAAACAAGACCAAGCTGGCTCTTGGGGTAATGAACTCTCTCTCACTAGCAGCAATCACAAGCTGAATTATAACCTGCTAGGATGCTGCAAATGTTGTATCTTTGCATCCTGTGAAAGTTTGAAATAGATGACTTTGAAAGCTTTAATTCTATATTCTGTGGTGCCACAATTCCATAAAATCCTTGCAAAAGGGTTGGAAATGGATAAGTAGACAAAGAAATTGCTAACCAAATACTGGACAAGAAAGGTAAAATTAATCCAGCCTATTTTTTCATTCATGCTACTTCTGAGATGAAAATTACAGTCTTAGGGTTAATCAAGGAGATGACAATCCTTCAGAAGATCATCTTGACTTTTATCAGCTATGATTCATTTCTTTGATACAATTTCCTATTTTTTTCTAGCTTTGACTTTTCTCTAGAGTCAGAGAAAATAACTATGGTAAATAATGAGCACTTAGTGTTCCTGGAACAAACCACCCAGTGCTAGCAATACTGTCTTCAGCATGTGCTGAGGAGGCATCCAAATGTTAACTAGCTGAAATAATACATCCTAGTGCATCTGAATATATATATATTTCATTTTGAATTAAGTACTCAGAGTAGAAATGAGGTTCAGGGTTTACATTAAAAGCACATTGACTCAAGAAACTGCATGAGAAAATGAATTCCTGAAACTTTAGGCTGACAGATGATGGTGTCTGACCTAGGGCTTAGGAAGGCAAGAAACAGCAACCAATCAGTGCCCTGGATGTCTACACTGGTTTCTGTAATGTAACACCAGGTTTTGCTTGAGTGGTTTTCTCTCAGACCATGACATCCAATTATTCAACCAAATAATAGGAAATATATTTATCTGAGGAAGGAGAAACTGCTTTAGTAAAGAGGCAATAACAATTGCCAAAGGATGGATCCTAGAAAAGACAAGAGGGTAGGGTAGGAGGAATGGACATGAATCTCCATATTTGTCCTCCACTTGTCCTGCTATCCCAACAACTGGTATTTGTATGTTTGTTTAGTCTAGTTTGTTTTTTCATCCATGTAAAGATCTCCCCAGTCAGCTAGGTGGTACAGTGGATTGGAGTCAGGAAGACTCATCTTCCCGAGTTCAAATCTAGCTTCAAAAACTACTTAGCCATGTGACCCTGGGAAAGTGACTTAACCCTGTTTGCCTCATTATCCTCATCTGTAAAGTGAGCTAGAGAAAGAAATGGAAACCATTCCAGTATCTTTGCCAAGAAAACCCCAAATGGAGTTCCAAAGTCATGACTGAAGAAACAACTGAATTTAACTAAAGGATCTCCCCAGTGAGGAAATTCCCTTTACTTAGGCAGGTCAACAATGGTAACTAAATGGCACAGTGAATGGAGTGCTAGACTTGGAGGCAGGAAGCCCTGAGATCAAATTCTAACTTGGACACTTATCAGCTGTGTGTCCCTAAGTATTTAATATGTATATCAATCGTATTTCATTATACTTAAAGAACCAGTCCAACAGAGAGCATAAGTATATCACTACACCATTACAGAGTCTTTATGGGTTATTTTGTCAAAAATATCATAAGTGAACTAGACTGTGGTGGTGAGTTTATCTGAACTTCCCTAGTATAACCCTTGAGTTACAGATTCATATTCCTTTGCAGGGACCTCTGCTAAGTATGTACTCAAAGCTCTTTTCAGTTTGTTAAGAAATGTAAAAATTTAGAGCACTGGCCCTGAAATCAGGGGGACTTGAGTTCAAATCCAGTCTCAGATATTTGACACACTTACTAGCTGTGTGACCCTGAGCAAGTCACTTAACCCCAATTGCCCTTCCCCCTCCGAAAAAGAAGAAATGCAAAAACTTAGGATCATGACATAACAATAATAATAATGGCAATAGTAATACACCAAAGATTACTATTGTTATTAGTATTATTAGTCCTTTGCCTACTGAAGAGTGTGAGTGAAGGGCTGAAGAGACTCTATAAAATGGAAATACTCTTGAAGTTTAAATGAAAATCATTTCAGCCTACAACTGTTTGATTCAATAACCTTTGATGAAGATATGGTCAGGAATGAGACATAAATATCTATTTGGGAATAGCTTTGAAATTCAACTCCCTAATACTATATGTAAGCTACCATGTATACACAAGACGTGCTCATTAGTGAAAATTTATTTAACAGTTCAGACTTTACAGTTGCATTTCAGTAGGGGGAAAAAAAGTTAAAAAAAAAAAAACTAAGAATGTCCATACCACATGCAACATTAACAAGTCATTGGAGACCAACATGATGTGAATGAATTACTTTGATGAAAAGTTGTTAAACCAGGAAAAGAATGTTCAGGAAAGATGGATGGATGTTGCTGTATTTAAACAAGGCCCCCCTGAACTATGTCAAAACAATGAAATATTAAATATTCATGTCAAAACATGAAATATTAAAATGAACAATAAGAAAAAAGAAAGAAATTTTAACAGGAGAAACATCCTAGGGAAATAAATATACAATAATGAGGATTAAAAGAAAATTATAAGAAAACTCTAGAATAGAACAATACCCCTATAAGAACAATTATGTCTCTAAAAAAGAATATAAGTGGAATGGCTAGGTGGTCCAGTGAATAGAGCACCAGCCCTGGAGTTGGGAAGACCTGAATTTAAATCCCGGCCTCAGACACTTAACACTTACTAGCCATGTGATCTTGGGCAAGTAACTTAACCCCAATTGCTCTGCCTCCCTCCCTCTCCAAAAAGAAAGAAAAACAAAACAAAACAAACAAACAAAAAAGAATATGTGTCACAAGAACCATCAGAATAGCTTAGAATACAAAAGAGAAACAAAGGACGATTTGGCAACTCTAAAACTGGAAATTTTATAAAGAGATAGCATAGCATCCTGGATAGAAAGGTCAGGAAAATCTTGGTTTCAGTTCTGCCTCAAACAAATATTGTCTGTGTAAAATTAGGCAAATTATTTAATCTCTCAATGTTCTAGGCAACTCTAAGACTACAACATGCAAAGAATTTACTAATATGCATTGTCCTCAACTAGTGAAATTAATTCTTATCTGAAAAGAAAATTAGAACTAAGTAGTTCCTTTGACATGCTTAATTAACAAGATAAACTGGACATGAAAGACTAAAGTATAAGTAATGAGTAAAGAATGAATCTATTTTATTTACTATAAAAAGCTAGGCCCAATGTGGCTCCTAAATCATACATAAGAGTCATTAAAATCATAAAGGTTAGGAATTTGAGTAAAGAATCATTTGTAAAAATGAAGAACTAGATCATGTGCATATATGAAAGGAAAAAGGAAAAGAACCGTGCAGTTATGTTTCTTAATGTTCAGTTTCATAAGTTGAAATTAATCAAACATAAGAGGTGGGGAAGGAAAGAAGAAAAACGATTGCTCGAGGATGTTCTTATCTGAGATAGGGAAGATGTTTTTAAAAAAAAGATTATATCAATAAAAGAATCCAACAATTTTTCTTTGGGGTGAGCACAAGAAGAAAGAGCAATGATCTACACATAGGCATATGAATTGATATGATTGTTACAAAGTAAGATAAATTATATCTGTTTTGTGAAGGGCAAGTACAAGAAATAAGGTTAGGCTATTTTTTTAAAAAATTAGGAGAATGGTATTATACATGATTAAAAATGAAGAGAGAATAGAAATACAACAGGATCAAAAGGAGGGAAACTAATCTTAATAATTATAACTTACACTGTCAATGGGTCAATTTCAACAATAAAAAGGAAGCAAATTGTATAATGGCACAGAAAATACAATTAAATAATTTGCTGATTATAAAAATAAAACTAAGAGGCTGGATTAAAATCTATATTTTAGTGAATTAAATAAGACAAGGATCAATTATGATTTCAGATAAGGAAGTATACAACATAAGGTGTCATTAAGAAAAACAAGCAGGGAAAATTTCATTATGATTAAAGTCATCACAATAATGAAATAATATACATATTAAATATATGTATGAACTAAATTGCATAGCAACCAAGTATTTAAATTAATTTTTAAATTTTTAAAAATTTAAATTATTTTTTAATTTAACTTTTAAAAATTTTAAACACAAATTTTAAAATGAGAAAAGATCCATAAGTACGAAAACACTGTTCAGATAGATGTTAATCTTTCCATTTCAGAGCTCAATGAATCTAACAGAAATATAAGCATGAAGAAAATTACAAAAATGAAGCATATTTGGGAAAAACAATATTTAATAGAATTTTGATATTTCTGAAGATGAATCCTTAAGAATATATATCTTTCAGGGGTGGCTAGGTGGCACAGTGAGTAAGAGTGCCTTTCTTGGAGTGGAGATGACCCAAGATCAGATCCAGCCTCAGAAAATGAGCACCCACACAAAAATAATAACTGGCTGTGTAACCTTGAGAAAGTTATGTAATCCCAATTGCTTTAAAAAAAAAAGACAATACATATTTTAGTTCCATAGGAAAATTATAAAAAATAATCCTGGGGTCCTGGGGGGCACAGAGCCAAGATAGCAGAGTAGAAACAGCACTTCCATGGATCTCTCGGCCACACCACTTCAAAATTATGTAAACAGGGGACTCTGAACAACCTCTAGAGCTCCAGAACCCAGAAAATGGCACAGAGAAGCTAACCTCCCACTGAGGAATGCCCTGCAGCCCTGCAGGGAGTGGCCAGCACAGCACTCTGGGAACCCAGCCCAGGACCATGCAAGTCAGAGGTTTTAGCCCCAGGGTGGCTGGACCAGCAGCTGACTGGAAGGACCCCAGAATACCAGCAGACATGGAGTTTCCAGAATTACCAAAACATAGATGCCTATGACAAAGTGATAGTGCCCTAATTAGTGCCCTAATGACTTTGGGACCAGTATTTGGCAGCACATCAGCTTCTTCCCCTGGGGGCAAGAAGCAGCTGAGGAGCTGCCACACAGCCACCAATTTGCAGCTTCAGCTCCTGGCCTGTGGACTGTAGGGGGATCTGGCAAGTAGTCTGGGGAATAATCGCTCTTGTTTAACCTTCCTGGATCTGGATTGTGTTCTGAGGTGGAGGTCTTGAGGTGTGTGACCAGCTTGCCAGAGTGTGTGAGGGCTTAAGGGAGGGCACCCAATTAATACCTTGGGCAGTTGAGAAGACTCCAACGTTTGGGATGGAAGCTCCCCTGTCTGGTGGCAGAGTCCTACTGTGGCAACAAGCCGAAAAGTCAAGTAATTAAGTGGCAACATGCCTAGGCAAAAGGAAACAAAACAAACAGAAAAATGCAACATTAGACTCCTATTTGGGGGGCAAAGAGGAACGAAGCATGGAACAGAGGAGGACTGGGAGGGCAGAACTCCTGCACCAAAAGCCACAAATGAAAATATGAGGAGGTTACAGACCATAGAGGACTTTAAGAAGGATTTAAAAAACCAAATAAGAGAAGTGTAGGAAAAACTGGAAAGAGAAATGAGAAGGATGCAGGAAAAGTATGAAATGAGAGTCAACAGCCTGACTGAGGAAAATAACACCTTAAAAAATAGACTAACTCAAATGGCAAAAGAGGCTCAAATGGGCAATGAGGAAAAGAATGCCTTAAAAAGCCAAATTTGACAGATGGAAAAAGAATCTCAAAGGCTCACTGAGGAGCTTCATTCCTTCAGAATTAGACTGGAGCAAATGGAAGCTAGTGACTTTATGAGAAATCAAGATGCTGTTAAACAGATCCAAGCAATTGCAAGAATAAAAGGCAATGTGAAATATCTCATGGGAAAAATCACTGACCTGGAAAATAGATCCAGGAGAGATAATTTAAAAATTATTGGACTACCTGAAAGCCATGATAAGAGAACCTAGAAATCATCCTTCAAGAAATTATCAAGAAAAATTGCCCTGATGTTTTAGATTCAGAGGGAGAAATAGAGGTTGAAAGAATACACAGAACACCTCCTGAAAAAATTGCAACTCAAAATCTGACAGAAATGAATGATGTAAACCAGAAGTTAATAAAGGATTTGGAAAAAATAATAATAATAATCCTGAGCTAGGACATAATGAATTAATTAACAAATTTGAAAAGAAATTATAATGCATCCATATATATTACAACCAAATTATAATAAATAAAAGAAATATAAACAAAAGATAACAAATGAAGATTAAAATGACATCTTAAATGAGTGACTGAAAAAAACAAAAATCAAAAAGATTTTTTAATAACAGGGAATGATAATAGTGAGGAAAAAATACTAAAATGTATGGAAGACAGCTGAAGGAGTCCTTAGAAAAAAATGTGCAATCCACAAAGTACGGAAATAAACATTGAAATGATAAGTGAATTGAACAGTAAAAAACTTAACAGAAACAGTAATCCCAAAAGAAGCACATAAAAGAGATTTTGGAAAATAAAAGCAAATTGAAGTTGATATTTAAACTAATAATCAAAACAATGACCTCTCATTTGAGAACATTAGCAAAATATATAAACCATTAGCAAATTTAATTTTTAAAAAGAGGGAAAAGAAAAACAAATTGATAGTATTCTTATTTTAAAAGAGAGAGAGAAATTCATAAAAAGAGAAAAAATCAAGAAAATTATATGGAACTAATACCACTCTGAAAAACAATAATGAAAACTGAACATTTGAATGAAATGGATATTTACCTAACAGAAACAAAAATACCTGAGGAAATAAATGACTTAAATAAGCCAAATGCCCAAAGAGAAACTAAACAAAAAATGAACTCATAGGAAAGGATACCCTAGGGTATTATTTACGAGTGAATTCTACCAAATATTTAAAGAAAAGTAATCAGTATGCTACATTAACTCTTTTCAAAGAATATTGAAAGAAGACCTTGTGTGAAACTTTTTCCACTCTCCAGGTTGAGAATTTTGATTCTCAAAACATGGAAAGATAAAGTAAAGAAAGAGAACTATTCAACAATATATTCCATGAAAAATCAGGAGAAATGTTGAATATATTAGAGGCAAAGAGATTACAGCTAAATCTCTCAAAACTGTTCGATAAGGCCTATTGAAATGGTCAAGTATTAGGAAAATGATAAGCATAAAAATAATATTAATATCAAAACAAGATTTTATATCATGATTATTTCAATAAGTGAAGAAAAAGCATTTTTTCTTAAAAATAAACACTTCCATATATATATATATCTTTTTGGAGGGCAACTTCCATATATATATATCTTTTTGGAGGGCAACTGGGGTTAAGTAACTTGCCCAAGATTACACAGCTAGGTTTTTTTGTTTGTGTGTGTTAAGTGCCTGAGGCTGGATCCGTACTCAGGTCCTTCTGACTCCAGGGCCAGCGCTCTACTCACCATGCCACCTAGCCATCCCAACACTTGCATATATTAAATGGCTCAGTAGATAGAGCTCTGAGCCTAGAGTTAAGAATACCTGAGTTCAAATCCAATATGATACTTACCAGCTGTGTGACCCCAGGCAAGTCATTTAACCTCTATTTGCCCCTGGAAAAGGAAATTGCAAACTATAAAGTCAATCATGAGGAACTCTCCTGAGGACTGCTGCTGTGAATAACTGTAAGGATTTAATCACATACCATAATGAACTCTCTATTCAGCAATAAACTAAAGCATAACATTCAGGAAGCTAAAGCATAACATTCACAATAACATAGCATAACAATTTAATACTAAGGTGGTCACTTAAACAAAACATATCTTTCAGTATATCTTATGTCATAGATCTTCAGTCATCTTTAAGAGGTAGCAAAAAGAACAAACACCACCCACCCCTAGGTCAAAGAAAGTTACAAATCTCATCAGTCAATACAGAGTGTCCAAAATAAAATCCTCTTTCATCTTGATTCAAGGCTAGCTTCCAAACCCCACAGTTCCTTCTCCACAGGCTGACCACTCCCAACTTTTGCCTAGATTCATGCACAGGTAACTCTGTGTAGAGCTCCTGTTACATATCTTAGCTTACTGGTATTGCCCCACTCAAAGTTCTTCACAATTTCTGTTTCTAGGAAAACACAGCTTAACAGGGCTACAACAATATTTACACAAATTATCAGCACTATCATTTCAACTCACTTTCTGTCTGAGAAACCAATACAGAACAACAGACAGGGTTCTGTCTGAGGAATGAACACATATCAACAGACAAGGCTTCTGTCTGAGAAATCAACACAGATCACCAGAGAGGGCTTCTGTCTGAGAAATCAACACAGATCAATTGATAGGACTTCTGTCTGAAAAAGTAACAGAGATCAACAGACAATACCAACATCACAAACATCCTCTCTGTTCTTTCTTCTGTTCCTTCCTGTTTCACACTTTTTTCAAGCTCCTCCAATCATGGGCTACCATGTGATTACATTCAGTCTCTTAAGGGCAAGGGAGATCTTTAAACTCCCTTAGGCCTATTAAGGGCAATACAATGTATACTGTTTCCAGTCACAGACTCTTGATACAATCAAAGGCAAGGCTCAAAGGCACTTGATTAGCTAAAACTCAGTCCAGAAAAACAGCAAAAAATCCTATTTTTCTTGCCATTACACAAACCACTCTAGTATCTTTGCCAAATAAACTCTATGGACAGTATTGGAGTGATATGGTCCATGAGGTAACAAAAAATTGGACATAATTGCACAACAACATATTTAAAATGCTAAAATAAATGAAATTATGTTTTCTTAATATGATTAAAAGTATTTCTATAATACCATAATGCAAAAAATTAAAAAGCACATAACAAATAATTGGGGGGGACAGGAGCTAGTATTATTTGTAATGGAGAAACACCAGAGAAGCATTTTTTTAAGATTAAGATTAAAACAAGGGGGAGGCCAAGATGGCAGAGTAGAAACAGCTCATCCAAGCCACTCTGCCCCCAGATTCCCCCCAAACTATGTAAAAGGGGACTCTGAACAACTGATGGAGCCCCAGCACCCACAGAATGACATAGAGAAACTAACCTCCCACTGAGGACAGCCCAGCAGCCCTGCAGGAAGGACTAGCACAGGGCTCTGGGAGTTTCAATATTGTGGAAACACAATCAGAATAGCCCAGGACCTGGCAGCTTCTACACTGAGGGAGAGAAGGGCATGGAATATGATATTCCAGAGGTCAAAAGAGCTAGGATTAAAACCAAGAATCACCTACCCATCACAACTGAGTATTTTGTTTCAGGGGAAAATATGGTCATTCAGCAGAATAGAGGACTTTCAAGCATTCTTGAGGAAAAAACCAGAATTGAATAGAAAATTTGACATCCAGACACAAGAAGCAAGAGATGCCTGAGAAGGTAATCAGGGAAAAGAAATCAAAAGGAACTTATCAAAGTTGAACTATTTACATTCCTATATGGAAAAGCAATAACTGGGACTGATGATATCTTTCTCACCATGAAAATAATGGAAGGAGTGTGTGTGGTCATATGAATACATATGTGAATGTGTGTGTATATGGTTACAGTTATATATGGATAGAGGGCATAGGTTGCAATTAGTTGCAAAGGGAGAATACTCATAAAATACTTAAAGTGGCAAAAAGACAGGTTAAGGGTCTATCTCATGTAGAAAAAGCAAGAACAACTACAGAGAATAGGGGGAAGGGGGATGAGAGGAGGGATGATGGATGGGAGGGCATCCTTGGGGGGAGGGGAGGTTGGAAGTATCCACTATAGAAGAGGGACAGGATCAAGTAGGGAATGGACCAGGTGGGGGGTGGGATGAGTGGGAGGGAATTATAAGCAGCCTCGTACAATATATCTACTATGATAATGTTTTGCATAGCTAGACATGGACAACATATACTGAATTACTTATCTCCCCAGAGGGAATGGGTGACAAGGGAGGAAGGAAACGGATCTGAAATTCGAGGTCTTAACATTAAATGTTTCAAACATATATAAATACTATTATTATTACTCTTTTACTTATAATTGGGAGATAAGATGTGCAGGCATTGGGACACAAAGATTCACCTTCCTCTAATGGAAAAGTCGAAGGGGGTATGGGAGAAGGCATGGGAGAGAGCAGATTGGAGGAAGCGATATCTTGTGGGACTGCTATTCTGGGAGGGTGGGCAGGGGAAAAATGGTGGGGGGGGGAAATGATTGTAACTCAAAATCTGGCAGAAATGAATGATGTAAAACAGAAGCTAATAAAGCATTTGTTTAAAAAAAAGATTAAAGGGGGGCGGAGCCAAGATGGCGGAGTAGAAACAGCTCTTCCAAGCCTCTCTGCCCCCAGATTCTCCACAAACTATGTAAAAAAGGACTCTGAAAATCTTCTGGAGCCCCAGCACCCACAGAACGACACAGAGAAGCTAACCTCCCGCTGAGGACAGCCCAGCACCCTGCAGGAAGGACCAGCGCAGTGGTCTGGGAGCCGGCAGCGCGCAGAGCCCAGGAGCTGAGCCGAGCCCAGGTCCACGTGAGCCGAGGTTTTAGCCCCAGGGCGGCAGGGCCAGCAGCCGGCTGGAGGAACCCCAGAACACCAGGAACTGTGGAGACGCCAGAATTATCAACATAACTTGCCTAGGACAAAGTAAGAGGTTAGTGTCCTATGGACTTTGGGACCTGTATTTGGGGAATGCGTCAGCTCCCTCCCCTGGGGGCTAGAAGCTGCTGAGGAGACACGCCATTGTGTAGTTTTCATAGGCATTTCCGGCTCCCAGCCTACAAATCGTGGGGAGATCCAGCGATCAGTCTTGGGGGGTAATCGCTCTTGCTTTAACCTCCCTGGATCTGGATTGTGATCTAGGGTGGAAGTTGTGGGTGGGTTTACAGCTTGCCAGAAACGGAAGTTGCCCCCACACGTTCGGGACGAAAATTCCTCTATCTGGCCTTAAAGCCATAGTGTGGCAACAAGCCCAAAAGTCAAGTAATTAAGTGGCAACATGCCAAGGCAAAGGAAACAGAAAAATGCAACCCTAGACTCCTATTTTGGGGGCATAGAGCGGGAAAAGGACTGTGAGGTCAGAAGTCCTGCTCCAAAAGCCCCAGGGGAAAACATGAGCGGGTTGCAGGCCATAGAGGACCTTAAAGAGGACTTTAAAAATCAAATAAGAGAAGTGGAGGAAAAATTAGAAAGAGAAATGAGAAGGATGCAGGAAAAGTATGAAATGAGGGTCAACAGCCTGACTGAGGAAAACAACACCTTAAAAAATAGACTAGCTCAAATGGCAAAGGAGGCCCAAAAGGGCAATGAGGAGAAGAATGCCTTAAAAAGTCGAATTTGCCAGATGGAAAAGAATCTCAAAAGTTCACTGAGGAGATTCATTCCTTCAGAGTTAGACTGGAGCAAATGGAAGCTAATGACTTTATGAGAAATCAAGATGCTGTTAAGCAGATCCAAACAAACGAAAGATTAGAAGGCAATGTGAAATATCTCATGGAAAAACCACTGACCTGGAAAATAGATCCAGGAGAGACAATTTAAAAATTATTGGACTACCTGAAAGCCATGATCAAGGAAAGAACCTAGAAATCACCCTTCAAGAAATTCTCAAGGAAAACTGCCCTGATGTTTTAGATCCAGAGGACAAAATAGAGGTTGAAAGAATCCACCGATCACCTCCTGAAAAAGATCCCAAAAAGAAAACTCCCAGGAATATTATAGCCAGGTTCCAGAATCCCCAGATCAAGGAGAAAATACCAAGCAGCCAGGAAGAAACAATTTCAATATTGTGGAAACACAATCAGAATAGCACAGGACCTGGCAGCTTCTACACTGAGGGATCGAAGGCATGGAATATGATATTCCAGAGGGCAAAAGAACTGGGAATGAACCCAAGGGTCACCTACCCAGCAAAACTGAGTATTTTGTTTCAGGGGAAAATATGGTCATTCAGTGGAATAGAGGACTTTCAAGCATTCTTGAGGAAAAAACCAGAATTGAATAGAAAATTTGACATCCAGACACAAGAAGAAAGAGATGCCTGAGAAGGTAATCAGGGAAAAGAAATCAAAAGGAACTTATCAAAGTTGAACTATTTACATTCCTATATGGAAAAGCAATATCTGTGACTGATGATATCTTTCTCACTATGAAAATAATGGAAGAAGGGGGTCATACGAATACATATGTGAATGTGTGTGTATATGGTTACAGTTATATATGGATAGAGGGCATAGGTTGATTTTGTTGGGAAGGGAGAGTACTCAAGGGATGAAATTATGAGGTGAGAGAGGAAAGTGGCAAGAGGAGATGGGGAGAGACATGGTAGGGTAAACTATCTCATGTAGGGGAAGTGGGTGCAAAGGAGGGGGAGAATAAGGAAGGCTAAAAAGGCAAAACCACATTCACATTGAATTTGGTTCAGGGAGAAAATGACATACATATTAAATGGGATATCTCAACCTGCAGCAGGATAGGGGGAAGGGGGATGAGAGGAGGGATGATGGATGGGAGGGCATCCTTGGGGTGAGGGGAGGTTGGAAGTACCCACTATAGAAGAGGGACAGGATCATGTAGGGAATGGACCGGGTGGGGGGTGGGATGAGTGGGAGGGAATTATAAGCAGCCTTGTACAATATATCTACTATGACAATGTTTTGCTTAGCTAGACATGTACAACATATACTGAATTACTTATATCCCAAGAAGGAATGGGTGACAAGGGAGGAAGGAAATGGATCTGAAATTCAAGGTCGTAACATTAAATGTTTCAAATATATATATAAATACTATTATTAATACTCTTTTGCCTATAATTGGGAGATAAGATGTGCAGGCATTGGGACACAAAGATTCATCTTCCTCTAATGGAAAAGTCGATGGGGGTATGGGAGAAGGTATGGGAGAGAGCAGATTGGAGGAAGCGATATCTTGTGGGACTACTATTCTGGGAGGTTGGGTAGGGGAATAATGGGGGGAAAATGATTGTAACTCAAAATCTGGCGGAAATGAATGATGTAAAACAGAAGTTAATAAAGTATTTGTTTTAAAAAAAAAAAAGATTAAAACAAGGTGTGCTTTCTTTCTCCAACATTACTTTGTATAGTACCAGAAAAGATGATTGTAATAATAACAAAAAGAAAAGAAGTTAAAGGAATAGCACATTGAAAAAAAGAAAAAGTAAAATAATGTTTTCCTATTTTCAAATGATATACTAATTTTCTTCCAGAGAATCAATGAACAACTCATTAAAAGCAATATTTTTAGAAAAATTACAAAATATAAAATAAATCT
This sequence comes from Gymnobelideus leadbeateri, assembly GCA_011680675.1. Classification (NCBI taxonomy): domain Eukaryota; kingdom Metazoa; phylum Chordata; class Mammalia; order Diprotodontia; family Petauridae; genus Gymnobelideus; species Gymnobelideus leadbeateri. The sequence continues at coordinate 51,704 of WOXC01001681.1, forward strand.
ACAAAACCATCAGCTCTAGATATAATTTTAAAATGACAAAAAATAGAAAAGAAAAAGTATGTTTTTAAATGCATAAAATATCAGGAAGTTTGCCTATCAACATGCACAGAATTTATATAAATTAAACTGCAAAACAATTTTTATAGCAACAAAATGAGAAGTTGTGTCAAAAGTGGAACTTCTCTAGTTCAGGTTCGGAGGGAGAGACAGAAACAGCTCATAACTCAAATGTAAATTAAAAAAAAAAGAAAGTCACCTATTAAACCTAAAAAAAGTAAAGCATAGATATAAGTCCTATGGGACAGCAGAAAGAGTGCTGGATCTTAAGTCAGAGGATCTAGGTTTAAATACTGCCTATTCCACATACTGCCAGAGTGATGTTGGGCAAATATCATTTAAATTTCATTATTCCTCACTTTCCCAATCTGCTAGTATACATCACTGATTCTACAATCCTATAAGGATAATTAAATAAGTGTAACGATCATCAAGCCTGTGTGAAGGAGCAAAAGATCTAGAATATGTAAGGAAATAACGAATAAAAGGAACTTGATATTTTCATATCCCAATTAGTATTATAAAATAATAATTACCAAAACCATCTTATACTGATTTCTTTTAAGTTTCTCAGTGGAACAGAATAGATAACCAAGACCATAGAGAAAACAGATGCAACACTGTTGTCTTCAATAGACTCCAGTACACAAAGTACTGAGGAAAGAATTATTATTTAGCAAGAGCTATTGGGTAAATTGCATAGCAGTTTGGTAGCAAGTGGGATTAGATCCATTTCTTATACTATATTACAAAATTCCAAATCAATATTGTATCTATCACAATTGTGGGTAGAGAAAAATAAAGGAAAATATTTTAAAATAGCAAATTTTCAACAAATAAAATCAGTATTGATAGAATAATAAAAGACAATCTTAAAAAATTAGTTTCACTGTGTTTAAAGTCTATCATCCAAAATCCAGAATTGACATGAAATTTCAAGATTAATAGATTAAGATCCATTCTCCCAACATTAAAGCATATGAACAAAGAATTCTTAAAGGAAAAAATACATGTCATGAGCAAGCATCTAAAAAAGTGTTTTAGAATGCTACTAACTAGAGAGATGCAAATTAAGACACCTCTGAGTTTTATTTTCATTTGATCTCCATTGATTTGCAAAAAAAAATATTTTCAGACTATTTTAATGTATCAATAATTTTTTGCTTATTTTTCTCTTTTTTGTCTTTATAATTCTGACTTGTATAGAATGGTTGTCTTAGAAGGATAAGTGAAGGAGTAATAAAGGAGATTTCAGTGAAATAAAAAAGAGCCATCAATAAAAATGTATTTTAAAATATTTTTACTATGAGGAGAGGTGCTCATGGGATAAGGAATATGAGAGAAGTATTGAGAAATGAACATGACATGAAGTCAAATAAAATCAATGCTTAAAAATTTAAAAATTGGGGGGGGGGGGCTAGGTGGCACAGTGAATAAAGTACCAACCCTGGAGTGAGGAGGACCTGAGTTCAAATCTGGCCTCAGACACTTAACACTTACTAGCCCTGTGACCTTGGACAAATCACTTAACCCCAATTGCCTGCTTTATCCCCTCAAAAAAAGCAAAAAAAAAAAAAACCTTAAAAATTAAGAAAAAAAGGATAATGTCAGTTACCAACTTCAACTAAAGGAAAGCTGAGAGAAAAAAAATAAACAGCATGACCATTAGTATAAAGAGACAACTATTCAGTGAGTAGCAAAAAAAGACTGTTGGCAAAAATGCTTGCTGCGTGAAAAGCTTAGAAATAAAAATTCTCTACTCACATATTGCAAATCCTGTGTTTACTTGATTTTTCCTTTTTAAATGGTACTCACATTCTCATTTATATGCTCTTTAAACAAATTAAGAATCATTCATTTTATTCTGTTCTAGAAAGGCCTTAGAACCCAGGTTTTATCTTTTTCTGGACTCCAAATGGATTTCTGAAGGAAAGATCCAAGACTCATTCTTCATGGTTATTATAAGGTCGTTTCAAAGATCTTATCTTTTGAACCCCAAGATTCCCAGGGCTACCATAAAAGTCTTCCCATTAGTAAAAAGTTCTCCCACACTCCATCACTGGCAATGGATAGCCTGTGCAGAGGGAGTAGAAAGTAATGAGACACACTCGGGTTCAAAAATTCCTTTTAACTCAGTATATGAGTCCTATGTCACATCAAGAGAAGTTTGACATCAAGATGACATAATAGTACTATGTCATCAAGAGTAGCCTGCATAACTTCCTGTAATCAAGCAGTCTGCTATATCAAATCACAGCCACAGATCTCCCTCACCTAACTTTAACACAATTTTCCCCAGTCTTTTCCCCAGTTTTAGGAATTTTTATTAACCTTGTCCTCCCATTAGATTGATTCCTCCCATCTTTCCATCTCTTAACTTCTTATATCTAGCCAAAAGGACTTAGCACATTATCCTGCACAAAATGAATATTTATAGAGTTCAATTGACTGGCCAATAAGATTCCAAAATGCTTGACCTCCTTCCAACAATAACTGCCTACTGAGTACTTTGATCCTGGCTAAATGCTTAATTTTCAAACTGCAAGGGAAAACTGCTGATCTAGCCGCCTTCCCTATGATCATGCCTCCTAAATTCTACCTCCCAAGACTCATTTTTTTCTTCCCCTATTATGAACCATCTTTTCTTTAACAATCTCTTTAGCTAACATTTATATAGCACTTAATATGTACCAGGCACTGTGCTAGGCGCTTTATAAATATTATCTCATTAGATAATATGGTGCTATTATTATTATTATTACCATTTTAAAGATGAGGAAACTGAAGCAAACAGAGGGTGACTTAGGCAGTATCATACAATTAAATTAAAAAGTAAATGCTTTCTATAGTATGAATATGCTTCATCTTCTACCAGAAGTACTTTTGGTAAAAGTAAAAGACTATTTTACAGAGAACTCACTTAAGGCAAACACATGGAGGTCAGAAGAAGTGATACAAGGGCAGTCTCAAGGTCTCACTGAAGAATGTTAGAATCAATTATGAGACATGGTAGTCACTGGCACAGGACCATCCAGCGTGGTGTGCCCTCATAAAAAGAAGGTGCTGTACTCTCTGAGCAAAGCAGAATTGCAATAGCTGAAAAGAAACATGAGATATGAAAATTTAGAGAAATCTCCACTCCAAATATTCATATGGACTATTTGTACCTAACCTGTGAGCTTTCTAAGCTTATATTGTTCTGATAAACCACAGTCGTCTGACATTGCACTTTGACCCCAACATACTGATGTCATTTTGGTCTACTTTGAGAACTAAGTTCGACAACCAACCATAACAGAAGCAGGCTCTGAAAAAACAAGTAAGTTGTCTTAAGTGTATCTCATCTAAAATTCACTAGAGAGTTTATCTATTTGAAACATGCCAGTTTTAAATCCTTTGTAAAGTGGAGAATCAACTCCTAATTTGTGGTATTGTATGTGCAAATTCTATACTCTACATTTCCTCTATCAAATGATATATTTGTAAAGTACTTAGAGCAGTTCCTGGCACTAGGTGCTTTGTAATTGCTTGTTCTCTTCCTTTCCTTTCTTATATATTAGCTATAGTCTTTTGATAAATATTTAATAATAAATTAACTTACTGGGGGATAAATTGCAAAATAATGAGGATGTTATGGTTGTGTAATCTATTCTTTTAAAACCAATTTGAGAGGAAAGATTTGATTTGGAATCAGAGGTTGTAGGTTTGAATCCAGGTTTATTACCTGGGTGACCTTGGACAAGCTAAATTTGCCTTTCTCTGTACCTCAGTTTCTTCACATGTCAAACAAAGGGACTGGATTAGATGGACTATAAAGTCCCTTCCTGCTCTAAGTTATGACAATTTATAATCTACTAGAATATGGTGTGCTAGAAAGAAAAAAAGCTCTAGATCAAGAGGACATGTGATCAATTCTTATCTCTGCAGATTATTCTGTCACTTTTCTCAAGTTATTTATGCTCCCGGGGCCTCAGTTTACTCATCTGTAAAATGAGGGGATTGGATTCGATGGTCACTGATGTCTCTTCCAACTCTAGATCTATGATCCTACAATCAAACAAGGTTTTCTAAGATGATTTTAGCAAGTACAAAATAAATAGGCTACATATAGTTCAGAGAAAAACGGAACTATTACTGACCAAAACATTCTACCAGTTGTACTATTCTTAGCTAAAAATATTTTACAGAGTTAATTGAATAAGCTTTTTATATATGAAAGAAATCAATAACTAATCCCAGCTTTCCTCCAGTAATGTCTTTGCAGGCATGTCTGCATTGAAGAGTGCCCAAATTGCTATTAAAGAAACTTTTTTTTAATTGAATAGACCAGGTAAAATATACTTCAGATATATTCCAATAGCAAAAGCATATTCTTCCATTATTTGCCTTCTTAGCTGTGATGTATTATTAAAAGTGGAAAGACTTTGCTGATAGCATTTATTACATCAATAGCATTACTGAGGAAGGAAGAAGTTTGATGACATTTAAGGATAGTTTGTTTGATCTTGTGCCAACTGGAAAGCTTTTCAAAGATTAACAGTGTCACTTTCTTCACACTGAATAAAAGCAAGGACATTGTATATTGATCTGGTCTATTCAAAGTCTAGGGGATGGGAGGAAGGCTGGTGAGGAGAGTTTTATTTTCTGAGGCTTCTGAGTCTCCATACCATATTGAGGAAATCAAAAACTGCTGAACCAGTTTCCAATGGGACATCTCAGCATCACAAATTTTACTTTTTTGTGGTATAGGCCACAAATGTAAAGGCTGAATGTCATCAGATCCCCTTTTTAAAAAAAGGAAAATTAAAATGGAATTTTATTTCAACTTCCCTGAAAGTACAGATGGTAAAAACCTGGGTTCAAACCATTGTATTTCTATAATTATTATATATGCATGCATATGCACATATACATACATATGAAGCATATATATGGTGAGAGAGAGAAAAGAAGAAATATTAAAGAAATTTTGTATGAGATTTGAAAAGTTATCAGCATGTAACTCAGCATGTAATCTTTCTTTAAATAGATATACATGCGTGTGAGATACAGAGAGAGACAGAGAAGAACAAAAGGAATTCTCTGATCAACCTGTTGAGTTTATGTGATGGTGACTTTTGGTTTGAGACTGGTTAGATCTCTCTGAAAGTTACAGGACATGCCTGCCCATTGACAGTCATGTAGAGAGGACTAAGAATATCTCCTGGACATAAGGGGTGATTTGAGTGGCTTAAGTCTTTTGTGTGAGCCTGTAAAAAGCAGTTTACATGGCAAGTTTTTTCCCTTTATCCTTTTTCAGAGACAGTGAGGGAGAAAACTCAGAACCTGGATACTGGGTCCTAAATTTCTTCCCAAGACACATGACCACAGCTGAGTAATGCATCAGTTAAAGTACTGGGCCTAGAATAAGGAAGACATGAGTTAAAATATAGCCTCAGATACTGATTAGCTGTGTCACTCTAGGCAAGTCATTTAAAGTCTCATTTTCATTTTTTTCCATCTTTAAAAGAAGGATAATAGGGGCAGCTAGGTAGCACAGTGAATAGAGCACCAGCCCTGGAGGCAGGAGGACCTGAGTTCAAATACAGCCTCAGACGCTTAACACTTTACTAGTGGTGTGACCTTGGGCAAGTCACTTAACCCCAATTGCCCTGCCCTCCACAAAAGTAAAAACAAAAAACAACAACAATAACAAAAAGAAGGATAATAATAGCACCTGCTTTGTGAGGATAAAAATCATGGAATGTGCCTTGCAAATTTTAAAGTGCCACATAAACATGATTATAATTATCATTATTCTCTCCAGATAAGGGTAATGAGTGTGAATAACATCAGACTGGGAGCCTGTGGGTCCTAGTGGACTACCACAAACTTTGGTCTTTTAGACCTTGGGCATAGAATTTACATCATGATTTGAGTAGGGGATAAGAAGAATGATATGATATCAAGAGTCCCAAGATCAGAGTCAGATGATAAAGATCTAGGGGTAGCAATGGGCTGAAAGCTTAACAAATCAACAATGTGATATGGTAGTCAGAAAAAAAATGTTCTTGTGATCTTGGGTTAAAGGATGTGACCATCCTGCTGCACTCTGCACTGGTCCAAATGTACCTGGACTACTATGTTTACTTCTGAGTGGCATATTTTAGGAAAAACATTGACAGTTGGAGAGAACCCAGAGAAGGGCAACCAACGATGTTCCTACTTCTTCACTTAGCATATTAGGAATTGCGAATACCCACTACATTTAGGGCAGAATCCAAATGTAGTGGTTATTCTTTTATTAGTGATAAAAATAGGTATAGAAATGCTAAAACATGCTTCCCTTCTTCAATCAATCAATCAACAAGTATTTATTAAGCAAGTACTATATGACCTATATTGTGCTAGGTGCAAATACTGCAAGGCAAAATAAACAAAAATCCCATGAAATGACATTTCTTGTTCTTTATTAGCACACAATATTGTCAACTCCCCAACTTCTTTGTTTCTCCGAGAAGAATCTGTGAACCATCCTTCCATTTGGCTACAACTTCCTTGTATCTTCTTGTTTCATTTAAAGCAAGAATGTCAGTTTTAATATGGTATGTCATTTGGCAGAGTACCAATGGTAAAATTGCTCATAGTCTAAAAATGGCTTTCTAGCTCCTGGCTCTTTTCCATCACTCTGCAAGCCTCACTGCAAAAACAGAAGAGTATTGAAGATAATTTTGTCTTTTTTGTTGTCTCCTGGGCTGCCATGACCATTGATCACCTAGTGATGAAGAATCCATGCTTAGTTAGCAGACACATTCTGTTGTTGGGACTAAATTGGAGCCAACTCATTATAGCAAATGAAATGAAGACTCAATGGATTCAAGAAAATTAAAAATTAGAAACAGATTTGATCAGTTTCTCTTAACCATTATTATGTGGTAGCCCAAGTATCCATTTTAAAGGGAAAAGTAAGTTCTCACACAAATGTGTACAAAGGAGATTAAATGGTTTTCTTTACAGCCTACTGGAGATAGATGAACATTACAAGCCTTCAAGATTAATCCAGAATGTAGCAATAGTGTAGAGGTTTCCCAAGTCAGGGTAATGTGAAAAATCCAAATATAGCTTCCCAACTTTCCCTTTTCATATAGGAAAAATCTATTACATGTGTTGTGATTCCCTTTCAGAGAGAGGCCTACAGGATAATGATTATTGGTTGGAAAGCAAGGGATGATCTGCTATCTACCCTTCCAGATGTATGCATTGGGATCTTTGAGCATAGTATATGGTTAAGTATATAGGATGTTTAATTTTTATCTTTGTATTCTTAACCCATGGCATAATATCTGACACTTAGTGGGTTATGAACAAATGTTTGTTAATGTGCAAAAAACAATTTTAAGAGAATATAAATGGTCCTTGTTTTATTCAAGATTAATTAACAAGGGAAATATGGAGGGTCTTACCAATGAAGCCAGATTGGGAAAAGAAGGCAAGATATTTTGAGATGGTTTTAGATGGAAAAGGAAAAAGCAAGAGACAATTAACACTTATGGCATATATGTCAATTATCTGGAAAATGCCAGGAGAATAGACGTGAATTATTTTCTCAAGTAAGAAATCAAAAGCCATGTAATATTATTTGTGTATTGGTGCTGTCATTGTTTTGTCCCTTGTGATTCTAAACATGAACCACTAGCCTAGATTGCATAAGAGAAGAACAATAAATTGCTGATACACAAAGGGCCTAAGAAGACCCTACTCATTGATTTAGCTCTGTTTAAATTCCTGGCCTGCAGACTGTAGGGGGCCAAGTGACCACTCCGAGGGGTAATTGCTCTTGCTTTAACCTGCTTGGATCTGGATTGTGGTCTAGGGTGGAGGTCCTGGGATGTGTGAACTGCTTGCCAGAGCATGTGAAGGCTAATACCACCGGCAGCTGAGAAAACCCCAGCATTTGGGATGGAAGCCACATGTCTGGTGGCAGAGTCCTACTGTGGCAAAAAGCCCAAAAGTTAAGCAATTGAGTGGCAACATTGTTAGGGCCTAATTACTAAGGCCTGGGCCCTGGATTTGGCGTGAGGGAGTGCAGGGTCTTGAAGGCCCAAGATGCCCAGAGGTGCTTTCTGCAAATTAGCAGATTAACTTTTGCTGTGCATTGAGAGTGCTTCATCCAACGGGAATGGTCTCCTCCCCCACCATCCAGATGTGTATATATAGAGCAAACTCCCAGAAGAGGGGAAGGAAGGAATTCGGGTATTCAGATAGCAGAGGAGTCATGTAGCGGTCATCAAATAAATCTGTTGAGCCTGATCCTGAGTCCTGGTGTTCTGTTGTGCATTTTCCCCATAGCTGGATCTATGGCCGGAGAGGTCTGAAGACCTGGTTATAGGTAAGGTCAGCCTGTAATTAACTGGCAACATGCCAAGGTAAAGAAAACAGAAAAATGCAACCCTAGACTCCTATTTTGGGGGCATAGAGCAGGAAAAGGACTGTGAGGTCAGAAGTCCTGCTCCAAAAGCCCCAGGGGAAAACATGAGCGGGTTGCAGGCCATAGAGGACCTTAAGAAGGACTTTAAAAATCAAATAAGAGAAGTGGAGGAAAAATTGGAAAGAGAAATGAGAAGGACGCAGGAAAAGTATGAAATGAGGGTGAATAGCCTGACTGAGGAAAACAACACCTTAAAAAATAGAATAACTCAAATGGCAAAGGAGGCCTAAAAGGGCAATGAGGAGAAGAATGCCTTAAAAAGTCGAATTTGCCAGATGGAAAAAGAATCTCAAAAGTTCACTGAGGAGATTCATTCCTTCAGAGTTAGACTGGAGCAAATGGAAGCTAGTGACTTTATGAGAAATCAAGATGCTGTTAAGCAGATACAAACAAATGAAAGATTAGAAGGCAATGTGAAATATCTCATGGGAAAAACCACTGACCTGGAAAATAGATCCAGGAGAGACAATTTAAAAATTATTGGACTACCTGAAAGCCATGATCAAAGAAAGAACCTAGAAATCACCCTTCAAGAAATTCAAGGAAAATTGCCCTGATGTTTTAGATCCAGAGGGCAAAATAGAGGTTGAAAGAATCCACAGATCACCTCCTGAAAAAGATCCCAAAAAGAAAACTCCCAGGAATATTATAGCCAGTTTCCAGAATCCCCAGATCAAGGAGAAAATACTACAAGCAGCCAGGAAGAAACAATTTCAATATTGTGGAAACACAATCAGAATAGCCCAGGACCTGGCAGCTTCTACACTGAGGGATCGAAGGGCATGGAATATGATATTCCAGAGGGCAAAAGAACTGGGAATGAACCCAAGGGTCACCTACCCAGCAAAACTGAGTATTTTGTTTCAGGGGAAAATATGGTCATTCAGTGGAATAGAGGACTTTCAAGCATTCTTGAGGAAAAAACCAGAATTGAATAGAAAATTTGACATCCAGACACAAGAAGGAAGAGATGCCTGAGAAGGTAATCAGGGAAAAGAAATCAAAAGGAAATTATCAAAGTTGAACTATTTACATTCCTATATGGAAAAGCAATAACTGTGACTGATGATATCTTTCTCACTATGAAAACAATGGAAGAAGGGTGTGTGGTCATATGAATACATATGTGAATGTGTGTGTATATGGTTACAGTTATATATGGATAGAGGGCATAGGTTGAATTTGTTGGGAAGGGAGAATACTCAAGGGATGAAATTATGAGGTGAGAGAGGAAAGTGGCAAGAGGAGATGGGGAGAGACAGGGTAGGGTAAACTATCTCATGCAGAAGAAGCAAGGGGAAGTGGTTGCAAGGGAGGAGGAGAATAGGAAGGCAAAAAAGGCAAAACCACATTCTCATTGAATTAGGTTCAGGGAGAGAATGACATACATACTAAACGGGATATCTCAACCTGCAGCAGAATAGGAGGAAGGGGGATGAGAGGAGGGATGATGGATGGGAGGGTATCCTTGGGGGGATGGGAGGTTGGAAGTACCCACTATAGAAGAGGGACAGGATCATGTAGGGAATGGACCAGGTGGGGGGTGGGATGAGTGGGAGGGAATTATAAGCAGCCTTGTACAATATATCTACTATGATAATGTTTTGCATAGCTAGACATGGACAACATATACTGAATTACTTATCTCCCCAGAGGGAATGGGTGACAAGGGAGGAAGGAAACGGATCTGAAATTCGAGGTCTTAACATTAAATGTTTCAAACATATATAAATACTATTATTATTACTCTTTTACTTATAATTGGGAGATAAGATGTGCAGGCATTGGGACACAAAGATTCACCTTCCTCTAATGGAAAAGTCGAAAGGGGTATGGGAGAAGGCATGGGAGAGAGCAGATTGGAGGAAGCGATATCTTGTGGGACTGCTATTCTGGGAGGTTGGGTAGGGGAATAACAGGGGGGAAATGATTGTAACTCAAAATCTGGCAGAAATGAATGATGTAAAACAGAAGTTAATAAAGCATTTGTTTAACAAAATACTAAAAACAAAGACCTAAATAATTTCTAAAGGGAAATAAAGTCAAAGTTCAGGGAGGACCTCTGATCTCTATGGAGACAGATTTAGAGTGATGACTGGTGAGAATACTGAGAGGATTAGGACAATAAGTGGTTAATTGTGGGAACTAAGTGAACCACACTGACTCAATATTGTGACCAAATTCTGGAGCCAGCTCAGTTCCCTTTCTATCCTATTATGGGTCTAGTCCAGCTTCAGTCTCATGAAAAAAACTTTGTTCAATTGTGGAAATTATGAGAGGACTTTACTGCATTGTTTGAACTTAGCTCTGCATGTCTGGGAAGCTGAATCCTCTCTACCTGTTGCTTAGAGACCCTTAACTAAGGACCTATAGTATGCTGACTAGAAACCTAGTCAGATACAAAGATCTATGCAAGGGGTTTTCTGACAAGTGTACATCTCAAGCCACTCATATGTCTTTTCTGAAAACTGGTCCCATACTGATCAAACAGTTGTTATTTCCAGTTGCTTTGACTGAATACACTTTATCATGTAGTATGATGGACTTAGAAATAAAGTTATTCAGTCAATCAGTTATTGTTTCCATGTCCCTTTGATTAAATACACTTTGGGTGAGGGAGATAGGACACTTATTTTTTTGCACCCGTTTGCTTTCCCCCTCCCACCTTGAAAAGTTAATTGGTCTTTTTGATGAATTAGTTTATTGTATAAAAGTCTATCTCCCTCTCTATTTGGGGTCTAGAGCAAACCCCTTGCATAGATCTTTGTATCTGACTAGGTTTCTAGTCAGCATACTATAGGTCCTTAGTTAAGGGTCTCTAAGCAACAGGTAGAGAGGATTCAGCTTTTTGATGAATTAGTTTATTGTATAAAAGTCTATCTCCCTCTCTATTTGGGGTCTAGAGCTACAGCTAAGAAAGGTGACTTATTTGTTGGGGAATTGGCGCATATTGCTTAATAAATGAATATGCTCAGAAGTTCAAAAAAAAATATGACTGTAGTCATTTAGATTTAAATTTCAGTTACTTCCAGCATTAAGAACCTCATGATCATATTAGATGCATAGGTTTAAATTAAATGAGACTGATAATTGCCCTGCCCATTAAGTAAATGTCAGTTGGCTGTCAGAAACAATTTTCCCTAATTTTTCCTACAATGTAATGGGATACAAAGAGTATATATTACATAGAACAACTGAGAGTGAGGTCTGAAATACGTCAAAAAGAAAAACCAGAATAAAGCCAGAGGTCAATTATGTCTTGCCAGTATGAACTGTCAATCTTCTCCCCATCTGTTCTTGGCTGCATGGTCATCTTTGTCTTACTAAAGAATGGTGAGTCACATGGCTATGATCTAAACAACATCTCCATGACAGAAAGAGCCAACAATGAAGATAAAATTTTCAAAAATATCCAAGAAATCGTAGAGACTGCCATTATGAAACCAGAAAAGTTTTCACATGCCTGGACTTATCTTATTTTCACTATGCCTACCCCAGATTAAAATTGGTGTTTATGTGTGTGCATAACCTTGTGAATTAAAATTATAAAATTATAATTTGTCTATGTACATAAAATGCAAAGAATTACAAAACAAATAAAAGGTTAATGAAAATTAAATTTTTTACTCCAAATTCACAGAACCCCTGAAATTTATCCACATATTTTAAGGGTACATGGGCCCTGAGTTAAGAACCCCTCATCTCCCTGAGGGGCAGTTGTGTAGTATAGTGATTATGGTACTAGGCTTGAAGGCAGTATGAACTGAGTTCAAATCCTACCTCAGATGCTAGCTATGAGATCCTGGGCAAGGCTCTTAACCTCTTTTAGCCTCAGTTTTGTCATCTATAAAATGGGGATAATAACAGTACCTACCTTACAGGGCTATAAGGATGATAAAATGAGATATGTAATACCAATCTGCAAAGTAATATATAAATTCTATTTATTATTGTTATTATCATTAATGTTGTCATTGTTTCCATTTTAGAAATGCATAAAGGAGGACAAGAGAGGATAAGTTATTCAATCATTGAATAACATTTATTTGGTTCCTAATATATGCAGTGTATAGTGCTAGAAGTCATAGGGATTTTCACAGGATAGCACAAATGTGGAAATACAATTCATTTATGTAAAACATTGACCAGAACTATCAAAGAGTTACTGAGCTTTGTCCTGTTATTTAACATATGTAGTAGAAGGCATGTTTTCTTTTTGTAAGTCTTACTTTTATTATACCAGCCTGGTACAGTAAAGGACATTAACCATTTATGTTTCTGCTCTCTAAAATTGGCAAATAAAAACCCATTTATAAATTGCTTTATAGCTATATTTTTTTCTGATTTAGCTGCCAGCTTTTTCCTCTTTTCTAATCATATCTGCCATGAGAGGAAAAGGGAGATAATAGTAGATTCTTTACAGATGAAGTCGTTTCTTAGAGGTTTGACAATTTGAAAAATATTCCTGATTCTCACTTCACAAAAGCCAAAAAGAGGATTATCCAATATCACTTCTAGAATTCTTTTCTAACTAAATAAGAAACTTGATGAAAAAAAGGAATCAGGGAAACACTCCATCATCCTTCTCCAAAAAAGTATTGATCAAAGCCAAATCTTTATTAAATAACATTTTGCATATAGAGATGAAAATCTTCAAAGCATTCTCCAAGAATTCCTTCAGAAAGTTATTTAGGCCTACCCCAAGTCTGAACAAATAACTTAGAAACAAAATTTGAAGTATGCCATTTAACATAAAAAGATCAGTCTCACCTCAAGCCCTCTTTCTAAATCCTATTCTAATGACTGAAAAAAGACTCATTCCACTTTAAGTGCTTCTTCCATTTTAAATGGAGGTCTGACTGCTACAAGGCCTTTTACCAGTTTGTAAAGAAATCACTGGCTGGGGGGAGGGGTGTGGTTCATAATACTGACAACTTAGATCCAAAGGATTTGAAGCTGGGAGAAGCCTTTCAGATCATGTAGTCCAACACCATATACCAAAATCAAGTCTAAATGGGTGCATGATCTAGGTTTAAAGGATGATACTGTAAGCAATATGGGAAAGCAAGGAATAGTTTACCTGTCAGATTTGTGGAGAGGGAAAGACTTTAAGACCAAACAAGAATTAGAAAGCATTATAAAATGCAAAATGGATAATTTTGATTACATTAAATTGAAAAGCTTCTGTACAAACAAAGCCAATGTAACCAAGATCAAGAGGGAGGTGGGAAATTGGGAAAGAATTTTTACAATCTATGTCCCTGATAAAGGACTCGTTTCTAAAATATACAGAGAACTGAGTCAAACCTATAAGAATTCAAGTTATTCCCCAATTGATAAATGGTCAAAGGATATGAACAGGCAGTTTTCAGAGAAAGAAATTAAAGATATCTATAAGCATATGAAGAAATGCTCTAAATCACTATTGATTAGAGAAATGCAAATCAAAACAACTCAAACAACTCTGAGGTACCACATCTCTCCACTCAGATTGGCTAAGATGACAAAACAAGAAAGTGACAAATGCTGGAGAGGATGTGGGCAAATTGGTACACTAATGCATTGCTGGTGGAGTTGTGAACTTATCCAACCATTCTGGAGAGCAATCTGGAACTATGCCCAAAGGGCTATAAATAATTTCATACCCTTTGACCCAGCAATACCACTACTAGGGTTGTATCCCAAAGAGATCATAGAAGAGGGAGGAAGACCCATATGTACAAAAATATTTATAGCAGCTCTTTTCATAGTTACAAAGAATTGGAAATTAAAGGGGTGCCCATCAATTGGGGAATGGCTAAACAAGTTGTGGTATGTACATGTAATGGAATATTATTGTGTATAAGAAATGAGGAGAGATAGTTTTCATATTTACCTGGAGAGGCTTATACAAACTGATACTGAGTGAGAAGAGTATAACCAGGAGAAATCTGTATACAATCACAGACACAACATATGTGTGATGACCAACTATGACAGACTGGACTCTTCTCAGCAATGCAGTGATATAAGTCAATCCCTAAAGACTCATGAAGGAGAGAGATGCCTACACCCAGAGAAATAACTAGAAAAAACTGAGCTTGAACACTGATGGAAGAAAACTAATTGATCTTTTTCTTTTCATTGTTTGGTTTTATTTCTTCTTTACCATTTTTCATCCCTTCTAGTACAAATGCCTTTGTAACTTGACTAGTGTCTACTGTGAAAGTATTTGAAGATCCTATACTGGACTATATGCCATCATAGGGTGTGGGGGGAGAGAGGGAAGGGAAATTTGAAACTCAAGGAACTATGGAATTGAATCTTGTAAACTAAAAATAAACAAATAAATTAAAAAAAAAACTCTTAACTTCCCAGTTTATCAACCTTCTTAACTCCCATGACATTTTATTCTACTTGAACAACCCACAGGGTAATCTCACCATAACTGTGTCATCTCCAATATTTTGAATTTCTAGACTTCCTTTTTATCATAATGTCTTGTTTTTACCTCTCCACATCTATCATCGTTAATGTAATCTTCAGTTCTTTTATAATTCATCCCAAGCAATTATCCTTTTTCCAGCTTCTCTTTCCTCCTTAAACAATCTTATCTTATAGTTATTGAGTTTAGCTCTACATATACTCTAGCTTTGGTCCCTCATTCTTTTTTTTCCTTTTCCTTTCTCATGAATTCCTTGTCCTCAACCATTTATCTCCTTCATGCCTGCTTTGTCTTCAATTTACTTTTGAATTGATATATGCTCCTAGAGAAAGTCACTCAACTATTCTGAGTCTAATACAAATTTATGTTATCATGACTTCACATATATAATGGTTATAATATTGTTTGCCAGGCGGAGCCAAGATGGCGGAGTAGAAACAGCATTTCCAATGTGCTCTGCCCCACACAAATTTCAAACAATGTGAAAGGGGACTCCGAACAACTTCTGGAGCCCCAGCACCCATAGAACAGCACAAAGCTAACCTGCTGAGGACAGCCTAGTAGCCCTACAGGGAGCAGCCAGCGCAGCACTCTGAGAGCAGGCAGCACAGCGCTCTGGGAACCAACAGCACAGCGAGCAGAGCCGAGCCCAGGTCCGCGGTTTTAGCCCCAGAGCGGCTGGGCTGGAGGGACCCCAGAACACCAGCAATTGTGGCGATTCCAGAATTATCAGCACAGATATGCCTAGGACAAAGTGAGAGGTTAGTGCACTATGGACTTTGGGACCAGTATTTGGGGAACGCTTGGCTTCCTCCCCTGGGGGCGAAAAGCTGCTGAAGAAACAGCTGCACAGAAGCCATTTTGCAGCATCAGTAGTGGCTCTAGCTCCTGGTCTGCGAACTGTAGGGAGATCCAGAAATCAGTCTGCAGGTTAACTGCTCTTGCTTTAAACTGCCTGGATCTGGATTGTGGTCTGGGGGGGAAGTTTGGGGTTGGTATCCAACGTGCCAGAGTGGGTGGAGGCTTTACAGAGGCCACACAACTGGCAGAAGTTGTGAAGACCCCAACATTTGGGATGGAAGCTCCCCTGTCTGGTGACAGAGTCCTACTGTGGCAACAAGCCCAAAAATCAAGTAATTAAGTGGCAACATGCCTAGGCAAATGAAACAAAATAAACAGAAAAGTTCAACATTGGACTCCTATTTTAGGGGCAAAGAGGCTCAAAGCATGGAGGAGGACAGTGAGGTCAGAACTCCTGCACCAAAAGGCCCAAATGAAAATACAAGCTGGCTACAGGCCATAGAGGACCTTAAGAAGCAGATAAGAGAAGTGGGGGAAAATTTGGGAAGAGAATTGAAAATGAAATGAAAAAAGTGCAAGAAAAGTATGAAATGACAGTCAACAGCCTGACTGAGGAAAATAACACCTTAAAAAATAGACTAACTCAAATGGCAAAAGAGGCTCAGAAAGGTAATGAGGAGAAGAATGCCTTAAAAAGTCGAATTTGCCAGATGGAAAAAGAATCTCAAAAGCTCACTGAGGAGATTCATTCCTTCAGAGTTAGACTGGAGCAAATGGAAGCTAGTGACTTTAAATGAAAGAATAGAAGGCAATGTGAAATACCTCATGGGAAAAACCATTGACCTGGAAAATAGATCTAAGAGAGATAATTTTAAAATTATTGGACTACCTGAAAGCCATGATCAAAGAAAGAACCTAGAAATCATCCTTAAAGAAATTCTCAAGGAAAATTGCCCTGATGTTTTAGACCCAGTGGGGGAAATAGAGGTTGAAAGAATCCACTGGTCACCTCCTGAAAAAGATCCCAAAAAGAAAACTCCTAGGAATATTATAGCCAGGTTCCAGAACTCCCAGATCAAGGAGAAAATACTCCAAGCAGCCAGGAAGAAACAATTTCAATATTGTGGAAACACAATCAGAATAGCCCAGGACCTGGCAGCTTCTACACTGAGGGATAGAAGGGCATGGAATATGATATTCAGAGGGCAAAAGAGCTGGGATTGAAGCCAATGGTCACCTACCCAGCAAAACTGAGTATCTTGTTTCAGGGGAAAATATGGTCATTCAGTGGAATAGAGGACTTTCAAGCATTCTTGATGAAAAAACCAGAGTTGAATAGAGAATTTGACATTCAGACACAAGAAGCAAGAGATGCTTGAGAAGGTAATCAAGGAAAAGAAATCAAAAGGAACTTATTAAAGTTGGACTATTTACATTCCTACATGGAAAAACAATAACTGTGTTTGATGAAACCTTTCTCATTATGAAAATAATTGAAGAAGGGTACATGGCATATGTTCACAGGTATACATGGATAGAGGACACAGGTTGAATTTGATGGGAAGGGATGATTCTTTTTTTTTTTGGAGGGCAATTGGGGTTGGGTGACTTGCCCGGGGTCACACGGCTGGGTTTTCGTTTGTGTGTTGGGTGTCTGGGGCCGGATCTGGGCTCGGGTCCTTCTGGCTCCAGGGCCAGTGCTCTGCTCGCTGCACCACATAGCCACCCCAAGGAAGGGATGATTCTTAAGGGGTGAAGTCAAGAGGAGAGTGGGGAAAGTGGCAAGAGGAGATGGATAGAGACAGGGTAGGGTAAACTATCTCATGTAGAAGAGGCAAGGGGAAGTAGTTGCAGAGGAGGGGAAGAACAGGAAGGCAAAAAGGCAAAAGCATATTCTCATTGAAGTTGGCTCAAGGAGAGAATCACATACATACTAAATGGAATATCTTACCCTCACTCACTCTCCTGAGTAGGGGAAAGGAGGATGAGAGGGAGGATGATGGAGGGGAGGGCATTCTGGGGGGAGGGGAGGTTCGAAGTACCCACTATCAAAGAGGGACAGGATCAAAGTAGGGAATGGACCAGGTGGGAGGTGAGACGGGTGGGAGGGAAATATAAGCAGTCTTTTACAATATATCTACTATGGTAATGTTTTGCATAGCTATACATGTACAACACATACTGAATTACTTATCTTCTCAGAGGGAGTGGGTGACAAGGGAGGAAGGGAATGGATCTGAAATTCAAGGTCTTAAAATTAAATGTTTCATAAGATATCCAGGCATTGGGGCTCAGAGATTCACCTTGCCCTAGTGGCAAAGTCGAAGGGGATATGGGAGAAGATATGGGAGAGAGCAGATTGGATGAGGGGATATCTAGTGGGACTGCTATTGTGGGGTGGTGGGTAGGGAAAAAATGGGGGAAAATGTAACTCATAATCTGGTGGAAATGAATGATGTAAACCAGAAGTTAATAAAGCATTTGTTTAATTAAAAAAAATAATATTGTTTGACTTCTTAATGAGTAGAAGAGGGGCTGAATGGAGGGAGAAAATTTGAACCTCAAAATTTTTAAATGAATTTTTAAAAATAAGAGATTAATTCCTCTAATGGAAAAGTCGATGGGGGTATGGGAGAAGGTATGGGAGAGAGCAGATTGGAGGAAGCGATATTTTGTGGGACTACTATTCTGGGAGGTTGGGTAGGGGAATAATGGGGGGAAATGATTGTAACTCAAAATCTGGCGGAAATGAATGATGTAAAACAGAAGTTAATAAAGCATTTGTTTAAAAAAAAATAAAATTTATAACATCCTTACTGAGCCCTCATGGCCAAATTTTTGGAATTCCTTGATTTATTCTCTATCCCACTTCACTTGACAGTGATTTTAGACCTTTTCTCCTCTTCTCATCTTCCTGGTGTCCCCACCCCCCACAACCCTTTGTCTTTCAACAGATGACATTGCTTTATAATTTAATTTTAAAATTTAAGTTTGACTATTATGAATTCACTCTCATCTCCTCTTCTCCATATCTCAAAGGTCCTATACCTATACATCCATCTTCTTCTCTACTCCTATCCCTCAAGGCAGAAGTCTTCCTTCTCTTTAACAAGGAAAATCCTTTCACACCTGTACACACTAGTCCATTCACTTCCCATCTCCTACAGGATAATCTTTGATCTCTCCGTATCTATTGACTCTTTCTCAATGCTTACAAAGATGCTTGGTTCATCTTCAGACTTTTATATACCTTCCCAAACCCTTACAACCCTTCCCCATATTTGTCCTATATATTACATGTTAATATTAATATTATAATGTTATGTGTTATACAATGACCCTTCATTACCAAACATTTGGAAAAAATCCTGCATTCTCCCTTCTCAATCTACTGTATTCTAGCTTTTGATGGCTTCACTTGATGAAAATTGCTCTCTGTAATGTTACCAACGATCTCTTACCTTCTAGACCCAAAGAACTCTTCTCAGCCTTCCTCCTCTATATTCATTCTGAGACTTTCATCACTGATGATTCCTCACTCAACCTGGATATTCTCTCTTCTTTTGACTTCCAAGACTGCTCTTTCTTTGAGCTCCTTCTACCTGTACATATTTTATCCCCTCACTAATCAATCTGTAAACTCAATAAATGTAAGAATTGTCTTTTCTAAACTTTTACTCTTCCCCCAAATGTTCAGTACTCTGAACATAGTAAACAAATAGCTTATGTTTGCTGAAATGTTAAATTGAATTACACTATTGTGCTCAATTCGTGCCGTATGATCCAACATAGGCCTTCTTGTAGCAATTCAGGCTCAAATCTATAGATTCTATACCTTTCCACTGGCTGTCTCCTAAACATAGAATGCTCTCTCTACTTTTCTCCAACTTCTGAGCTTCCCTAGCTTCATTCAAGACTCAATTCAAAGTCCATCTTCAGTGAGAGGATTTTCCCAGACGTTCCCCACACTCCGCTCCACAATGCTACTAATGCCATCCCTCAAAGATAAACCAAAAGGTAATCTTACACTGTATTTGTTGGGGTTTTTTTTCAGTCATATCTGACTCTTCATGGCTCCATTTGGGATTTTCTTGGCAAAGATACTAGAGTAGTTTGTCATTTCCTTTTCTAGCTCATTTTACAGATGAGGAAACTGAGATAAACAGCGTTAAGTGATTTGCCCAGGATCACACAGCTAGTAAGCATCTGAGGCTAGATTTGAACTCAGGCCTTCGTGTCTCCAGGATCAGTGCTCTATCCATTCCATAGGATGTTTAGTCATTTCATTTAGGTTTATCCTCTCTCTACTCAACTTAACTAAAAAGTTTGAATTTTAATTTAGTGTTTTCCCTCTAAGATCATCTCCAATTTAGACAGTACATATTTTGTTTGTACATAGTTGTTTTCATATTTCTCACCCTTTATTGTATGACATCTAAAGGCAGACATCTCCAAGATATAACACATAGTAGGTGATTGATAAATGCTTGTTGAATTGATCACATTATTGATCTGGAAGCTACAGATATCTGAATTTTCATATGGAATGGAACCCAGATGGATAAAGATCAGAAAGTGTTAAGTGAGAAAATGTAAATGAGATGATTTTCCCTGGCATAGAAATCAAAAGGAAGACCTTTTAAGGAAAGGCAAAATGGAAAATGAACCCAAAAGATATGCAAAAGGAAGAGCACTAAATGAGAGAGAGAGAGAGAGAGAGAGAGAGAGAGAGTAGAGCAAAGAACTGATAGAAAACATATGCAGAAGCTTAAGATATAAAAATTAGGAAGATGGCAAAAACAAAGCATCAAATCCTGAAACTTGAATGAAGCCAAAATAGCAAGAATCGAGAAAGAGTTGAATCATTTTATTTCAAAGGCAAGAAATTAGGAACAAACGGTGAAATTTTGCAAGAATTAAAGAAGGCACAGAAATATGAGGTAGAGGTTAAATAGGAGACATTTAAACATGTGCAAAAAAACATCTGATATCACATAAGGAAGTTCAAATGAAATGATACTCCTGCTATTTCCCAAATTCTCGTTTGAGTCCTTGAGTGGGTATATTTGTATGGAAACACCATCTCTACTCCTAAGCTCCCTCCAAGCCCAGTTCCCCATCTGAAGTCAGAATGTTATGTTTGTGATAGCATGATTATTTTTATAGTAACTATAAAGCTTTCAGCAAAAAAAGGATTAGGATTATAACTGAGGAATGAGCAACTGAAAAATTTCAAGCCGCAAAGAACTACAAAGTGCAGGTGCCAACATCAAAAAGGACAGAACATAGTGAATGAAATCAAAGTAGAGGAAATGATAATAATAATAACTAGCATTTATATAGAGCTTTAAGATTTGCATTTTACAATTTTGCAATTTGCGTGTTATCTCACGATAATCGAGCAAGTCAGATATAGTGTTTTAAGGTTTACAAAACATTTTCCATGTTATTTAAGTTGATCCTCGTAACAATGCTGCAAGGAAGATGCTATCATCTTCTCCAATTTACAGATGAAGGGAGTTATTATAATAACAACTCTCATTTCTATGGGGCTTTATTTATGCTATTTCAATTGATGCTCACAACTCTGCAAAGCAGGTGCTATTTTTATCCCCTTTTTATAGATGAGAAAACTGAAACTGGCAGAGTTTAAATAAGCAAGGTCACACAGCTAGTCAATGTCTAAAGCAAGATTGGAACTCAACTATAGCCGACTCCAAGTCTAGCCCTTTCTTTTTCATCTGCTGCACCACTTCTAGTGTACCTGGCAAGGATCTACTGCAATTATTTCTCAAACTTTGATAAGGTGATTGTAGTTTCACGTAATGGATTTGATACAATACATTGACTTCCTGCTGCTAGCCCGTGGTTTTCAAGACTATGGATGAGAAAGACGTTAGGTTTTTGATACTTTTTGTTGAAAGGAAAATTCTTTATTTGGCCTTTCGCCCTGATTAATGAGACAAAATTCTGGACAAAGGGAATTGAAAGGAGTTTATTTTAAGTACAGAAGGTAGCAATATGTTGATGGACTGGTCACTGGAGAGCATTGATGGCTTCAAAGTAGGGGCAAATTTGACTGGTAATTTTAAAGACAATTCATATAAGTCCATCTCAGCAAAAGAGGTTAGGTTCTTGCATCTCAGTTGCCCCCCAAAGTAGCAAGTGCATGTCAATTTCCAGATAGGAGTAATAACATCACAGGTGTGGGGTTTGCAACAAAGAGCAGGTAATAAAAAAGATGCAGTCTCAGCATCACGTTTCCCAACTGAGCCTCTCCTAACACTGATTGACAAGTTGTTATTGTTGCTTGTCCTTCATTCTTGAGAGGACCATGACATCAGGAAGATAACATCTCATTTACTTGGCTTGCAAGTAAATTGTATTTAAGTGAGAGAGGGCTGTGCAAAGTCACCAGCCTCACTTTCTCCTCCAATAACATCTGGGTGCAGTGACAAAAAATATAGATCAGGACAACTAGAGATGGCTCCCAAGCTCTGGGTTGGGAACAATCAGTCACTGAATTAACATAGCTTTTAATATTTTCACATTATTCTTCTTCTTCCCCACCCTGTTAAGTCACTCAGGGGTAAATATTACCATTCTATGTCCTTTTGGGGGGACTACCAATTCAATCAAAAGTTAATTCTACTCAATTTGACCCAATTTAACAAATTTCTTAGTTACCTATTATGGTACAGCCTACTATGGCTAAACTCTGGGGACACAAGGCCAAAATAAAATTCCTTGCTCTCAAGGGACTTCCATTCTTTTGTGAGGTAAAGAACATATACACAAATAATCAATTACAAAATATTTGCAAAGTAATATGGAGAATACAAAATAATATAGGGAAGTTAGCTCCCATGAAACTACACATTGGCAATGGCACCTTGATGAGGGATTTCTACCCAACTGGGACACTAGAGGAACTTCTACTTGCTTCTTCATAACTAAGACTTCGAGGTACAGCTTGGGGGAATGGGAGATTCCTCAGTCAAGATACCTGAAGTTCCCTGAACACCAGCAACATGTATATTTTGGGAAGCAGTGGAGAGTACAATGGCTCTAGAGACAGATGGCTACAAATCCTGTCTTAATCTCTGTATGACACTGGACACATTGATTAATCTTCTTGGACCCCACATTCCTCTTCTATAAAATGAAGAATTTTGACTAAATGCCTGTTAGATCTATGACCATAATTGCTAAGTTCACACCAAGAATGTCTTTCCCAATGCATAAGCTCTTGACAACATGTTCTGCTATAAGACAGTAATTTTAATTTTTGAACACATATTTACTTCTTTTCAAAGCACTGTCATTGTTATTTAGTTGATTCAGTCACAATCCTTATGACTCCATTTTGGGTTTCCTTGGCAAAGATATAGGAGTGGTTTGCCATTTCCTTCTCCAGCTCATTTTACAGATGAGGAAACTGAGGGAAACAGCGTTAAGTGACTTACCCAAGGTCAGACAGCTAGTATCTGAGGCTAGATTACAACTCATGAAGGTAAGTCTTCCTGATTCTAAGCCTAGTGTTCTATCCACCTAGCTATTAATCTCTAATTTCTGATTTTAGTGCTCAATTCTGAAAGGAAAAGGGGAGAGGAGGAAAGGAAGGAGAAGGGAAAGAATGGAAGAAAAAGGGCAGAGGAGGTGGGAGGAGATAGGAAAAGAGAGGTGAGGGAAGAGGAGAAGCTTATTTGTCACAAATGTGACAAGAAGAACAGAAGCAAATTCAACTAAAACTTTGGGTATAGGAGAGCTAATCTTTGACTATCACCCACTCCCCAGGAAAGCCTCAGACCAAAATCATAAGGTGCTAATGATATGCTAAATTGTAAAGCTAGTCTAGGCCTTGATCCCTTTATGAGATCTTTTTTTCTGATTAAGAAGGGAACATTAAGGACTGAGTGAGCACAAACTAATCACCTAGGAGAGGGGGGCTTC
This sequence comes from Gymnobelideus leadbeateri, assembly GCA_011680675.1. NCBI lineage: Eukaryota > Metazoa > Chordata > Mammalia > Diprotodontia > Petauridae > Gymnobelideus > Gymnobelideus leadbeateri. The sequence goes on from WOXC01001681.1 coordinate 75,406, forward strand.
AAATAGCTAAGCCCTCCAGAAATTTGGGAGAGTTCCAAGCCAAGACCTAGAAGTAGAGAAGTAACAAGGGCCCTGATAAGGAATCACTACTTCGGGGGAGAGGTGAAAAGAGCATTTTTTTCCTCTCCTCCCTGCATCCCACCTCCCCATGGCCATATCTTTGAACTGAAGTTATTCAAGCAGTAGGAAACAACACATCTGGCAGGGACTAGATACACACATTCCATACTAACAGGGATACAAAGTGGCAGTAATTCAACAGTGGCAACAGCAGCATGGAGGAATGGACTCCTGGCAGTAGACACCTGGCTCTTTGGAGAAAAGCAGATCCTGGGAACCAATCTGAACAAATCAACAGTTATGCTGCACCCAAAGGGAGCTGTATAATAACTCTAGGAAGAGCCCAACTTCCAAATACTTCAATACTATATGTATAAGATGCCTTTGCCACATATTTCCTACACCTGTGCCTACATTTGATTGTACTCAAGTTTGAGCCTAGTCTTCCATTGTATACTGTGTATTTGTGGGAGAGTGCACCCCCAGGTTTATGGTGGGAATTTTTTGTAGATACTGTTCATAACACACCTTTGACAAGAGCTAATTATATCTGCCAACTGATTGTTAATAAGAAGCACACAGTAGGAGCTCATATGCTAGCTATTAGGAGTGATGACACACAAGGTTACCCATAGAATCTAAGGTAGCAGTTACCCTCTTGGGAATCCAACCTGCCAGCTGGAGTGCATGTTGGGAGAAATCACTAGAGGAGGTGTTATATAAGCTTTCTTTCTTTCTGCTCTTTTCTTTTCTTCTTTATTTCCCTCCTTTCTTCCTTCCTTCCATTCTTTTTTTGAAAGTCTCCATGCTTCATTGAGGTTGAAAGTGTATGGCTACACAGGTCAGAGCAAGAGCTTTGACTTGCTCCATTTCCAACTTGAACTGGTCCATCCCTCCTTACACAGCCTTTTTACCCTTCTCTCAAAGGGGATCACCATATTGGTGCCAGATTTAATGCATACAACCAGTCAGCTTTAGCCCACTGCAGCTTAGAACTCCTGTGCGCAAACAATTTATCAAGCCCCAGCCTCCCCAGGATCAGGGATTATAGGCGTGTACCACCATACCTGGCCATTTGTTTCCTTTTAAAGATTTGATTTATTTTAAAAGAAATCTTATAGATGGACACCCTTGCAATATTGTTTTCATTCTTGTAATATTGTTCTTTGTATAATGTTTTAGCATAATAGTAAGAGATAAAGTACCCCTGCCGTGCCAATGTCAAGAACAAATTTTCTTGGCAAGAGTTAACTACATTACTTGGAGAAATAAATCTTGAAATAATACCCAAAGAAAATGATAAGTGTCAGTAACATTTGGGTGATCACAGAATATATTATCAACATAGCTTTTAGAAATGTTCTCATTCTGATTTTTGACATTGTATAACATTCAAACTTAGTTCACATAATAAACTGAATTCTTCCTTATCTGAGCTACTTACCTGGTGGATGGAATAGCTGTCTTCAAGGATTTGAAAGACTGTCACATGGAAAAGTGATTAGATTTGTTCTACTTAGCTCAAAGGAACAGACATAGGAGCAATGTTGTAAGAGGCAGATGTAGGCTTGGCATCAGGGAAAACTTCCTAAGTATTTAGATTGTCCAAAAGTAAAAGTGGCTGCATTGAGAAGGAATGACAACCAACTAGAAAGATTCAAGCAAAGGATTGCTGATGGCCTGTTGGAAATGTTGTAAAGGGGAAGTAGTTTGGACTGTCTAGAATAGATGGCCACTAAAGACCAGTGCTGGAGTGGATAGAGTTCTGAGCCCAGAGTCAGGAACACCTGAGTTCAAATTAGCCCTCAGATGCTTACTAGCTGGGTGACCCTTGGCAAGTCACCTAACTTCTATTCACCTCAGTTTCCTCATATGAAAAATGGGGATAATAATAACCACTATCTCCTAAGGTTGTTGTGAGGTTCAAATGAGCTAATAATAGCAAAGCACTTAGCACAGTGCTGGTAAATGCTATAAAAAAGTAAATGCTATAAAATGTTAACTATTATTGACTATTATAATTTTTCTGGGAATATAGTAATATCTTTCTTGGGAGGGAAGAGAATTAGAGAATAAGATCTGTGATTTCTTCATGTAAGGAAAAAAACCTCCCATTGATATATATGTAAGCAACTTATCTCTAACTCACTATCTTACACAGTTACCTGGGACACTGAAAGATGAAAGGACTTTTCCAGGATAATAAAACCACTATGTGTCAAGGGTAGGACCTGAACTCAATTCTCCCTGAATCCAAGTCTACACCACAGACAGTGACACTAAGTACAAATGTGTCTCGTGCTCTACCCGGAAGTAACAGCAGGCTGAGATGGTAAAATGGAGTAGAAAAAAGTCTAGAATAGAAATCAGAAGACTTGACCCTGACACTTATTATACAAATAACCTTAGATCATACATAAAATATTTCTGAACTTTGGTTTTCTCATGTGTAAAATGATGACAGACCTAGTCTTCCCTTGAATATGTATATATATATATATATGTGTGTGTGTGTGTGTGTGTGTGTGTGTGTGTGTGTGTGTGTGTGTATGTATATATACATATGTATAAAGAGGGAGAGAGAGAAAGAGATAGACAGAGACAGAGAGAGACAGAGAGAAGGAGAGACTATATGGCCCCTGGCAAATCATTTCACCTCTTAAGGACCTGAAAACGTCTCTAAGACTGTAAAATTGCAGAACACTTGTAGATCTTCAATGGTAGAGAGAATTTCTTCAAATTCCACAAACCAAAGAAATGAGAGAGGGTGAGAAGAAGGGAAACGGAAAGGAGTAGGGAAGGAAAGAGAAGGAAAGGAGGAGGGAGGGAGATGGAGAAAAGGGGAGAGGGAGAGAAAATAATAGCACCTGCTCTTCCTGCCTCTACCTTTAGAGCATTCTTGTAAGTATGAAATGGACATTTTGTGAAAGTAAAATTCTGTATACTGTAGAAATACGTATTAGTCACATGAAAATATGGTTTTAATTTACACTGTGTATAACATACACACTTGTCTTTGGCTCCTTGACAAAGGAGTAACTTTGTCTTAGTTATTTCAAACTCGTGTTGCCCAACCGTGGCAGTTAAAGACAGAAGAAAGAAATGGTCTAATAATTACCATCCATTCTTTCCCTTAGTAATGCTTCCTATTTAGGGTTTTTTCCCTTCAGTGGTTTGTCTGATCTAATTTTATCACCCTAATAAGACACCTTCCCTCAACTTTCTCACTGTTAGAAGCAGAAATTACTGCAAGCATGTCAAATGCATGAATGAATGAATAAATTGGCATAGTAGGAGGGCATACACACAAAAAAAATTTGCCATGATGGCTGGCTGACTTCCCTAATTACTAGAGTTTTAATGAGATAATAAAGCTCCCGCTAAGGCTTACTCAACCTTTATTAGAAATCAGTAGGTTTTTCAGTATTAACAACTTATAGGGAGATAAAAAGTGACTAACAAAAGGACAGTCTTACTCTGTTGAAAGCTGCTCACCACGAATAGTACAAAAGGAAGCCCCAATGTACACAAGTGCTGAACAAACAACAACAGACAAAAAAAAATCAAACAGAACCAATATTAATAAACAATGAAAAGGAAAATCAATGAAGCTAAAATGGACCAAGTGTCAAACTATTTCATCTTTTCTGCTGTCAGTTCTGCTTGGGTTCATCTTGGACCCCCAGGCCCCAGCCCAAATGACTGAACATGAATCTGTGTTAATTCTCAACTCTGCCCATGACAGCTTTTTGCCAACCCAGTTCCTTCTCCCATGTAAACCATGTTTAACCTTCACTAGCTTACCTTAGACCTACCCTATATTTAGCATGAATGCATGAAAAGTTTTTAAGTGTTCACTGCATGCCATCCATTGTAAAAAAAATTACATATATATATATATATATATATATATATATATATGTAAGGCATCCTTTCTCTCATAGACTTTTTTTCTTTTTAATTAACTTTCACTTATTTCTTCCTTCTACTGAAGGGATTGACTGGACCCATGATTTTATTGGTATAGAGAACTCTGAGATGAGGAAGGTACCCTTAAGATTAATGAAGGTTGACACTTTCTCTGTCATATATGGTCTGAGAGAACTGTCTAGGGTAGGAGTATTTTCACCACACCTGAGAGCTGCCTGAACCAGATTAAAATGTAACTGGGAAAAATTTAACAAAATAAATTAAAATGCAATAAAACATAAATAGTATATTTTAAAACAAAGTCAGTATGTGACCTGCAAGGATCTCTATGTAGAGATTCCAGGACCCTGTTACTATTTTAGTTAGACACTATGGTCTAGAGCACTAAAAGATTATTGATTAACCAGAGTCATTTGGTAATTATGTGCTGGAGATAAAACTTGAACTCAGGTCTTCCAGGATTCAAAACCAGGAAGTTGCTGTTGTTGTTAAATCATGTCCAACTCTTCAAGACCCCATTTGGGGGCTACTCGGCAAGTTATTGGAGTGATTTGTCATTTCCTTCTCCAGCTCCTTTTACAGATGAGAAAACTAAGACAAACAAGGTTAAGTGACTTATTCAGAGTCATACAGCTAAATAAATCTCAAGTTCCAATTAAAAGTTCATCTTTTACTTGAAGCTTTTCCCAGTTCCTCTTAATTTTATTGCCTTCTCTCTGTTAATTATTTCCTATGTATTCTGCATGTAGTTTATTTGCGTGTATTGATTTTATATTGTCTGCTCCATTAGATTGTAAACTCCTTGAGGGCAGAGACTTTCTTTTGCCTGTTTTTGTATCCCCGGAGCTTAGCACAGTACCTAGCACATAGTAGGTGCTTAATAAATATTGATTGATTGATTCAGCAGTTCTGTGAGGAATAGTCTTTCCTCAGACTTCACATAGCACTTTGGTTTGGACATTTTAAATGTATTTATCACATAATAGTACATATTATAGGGAGGCAGAGTCAAGATGGAGAGTAGAAACAGAACTTCCCTGGGGCTCCACTTCCACCTTCCCCAATTTATGTAAAAGGGGACTGAACAAACTTTGGAGCTACAGAAGCCACAAAAGGACACAGAGAAGCTAACCTCCCAGAGAGGACAGCCTGGCAAGCTGGCAGGAATCGGCCAGCACAGCACGCAGGGAGTTGATCCCATCCCTACTGGAACCAGAGGTTTTAGCCCCAGGGCAGGCCTGACCAGCAGCCAACTGGATGGACCAGCAGAGGTGGCTGTTTCCAGAATTATCAGCATATAGACGCCAAGGACAAAGTGAGAGGTTAAGTGCAGGATGGACTTTGAAACCCAGTAGTTGGGAGCATATTGGCTTCTGTCCACTGCAGGGAGAAGCTGCTGAGGGCCTCAGCATTGCCGCTGCCACATGGCAGCTTCAGCTCCTAGTCTGTGAACTGTAGGGGGACAAAGCAACCACTCTGAGGGGAAATCACTCTTGCTTTAACCTGCTTAGATATATATTGCAGTCTAGGGTGGCTTGCCAGAACATGTATAGGCTTCATAGAGAACACCCAACTAATACCACCAGCAGCTGAGAAAACCCCAGAGTTTGTGACAGAAGCTCCCCTGTCTGGCGGCAGAGTCCTACAGTGGCAACAAGCCCAAAAGTCAAGTAATTGAGTGGCAACATCACAAGGCAAAGGAAGCAAAATGAACAAAAGAATCCAACACTAGACTCCTATTTTGGGGACAAAAAGGATCAAAGCATGGAACAGGAGGAAGATAGGCAAGTCAGAACTCCTGCACCAAGAGCATGAGCAGGTTACAGGCCATAAAGGACCTTAAGAAGCAGATAAGAGAAGTGGGGGGGGGGGAAATTGGGAAGAGAAATGAGAACAATGAAAGAAAATTATGAAAGGAGAGTCAACAGCCTGACTGAAGAAAAATAACACCTTAAAAGAGACTAACTCAAATGGCAAAAGAGGCTAAAAAAGCAATGAGGAGAAGAATGCCTTAAAAAGCCAAATTTGCCTGACAGAAAAAGAATCTCAAAAGCTCACTGAGGAGAATCCTTCCTTCAGAATTATATTGGAGCAAATGGAAACTAAAAAAGGCTTGGAATATGATATTTTGGAGGTCAAAGAAACTGAGATTAAAACCAAGAATCACCTACCCAGCAAAACTGAGTATCATGTTTCAGGGGAAAATATGGTCATTCAGTGGAACAGAGGACTCTCAAGTATTCTTGATGAAAAAACCAGAGTTGAATAGAAAATTTGACATTCAGATACAAGAAGCAAGAGAGGCATGAGAAGGTAAAAAGGGAAAAGAAATCATAAGGAACTTATCAAAGTTGAACTATTTACATTCCTACATGGAAAAATGATCATTATAACTGATGAAACTCTTCTCAGTATGAAAACAGTTGAAGGGAATATATATCAAAGTGTATGTAGGTATATGAATACATATGTGAATGTGTGTATATATGTTTACAGGTATTCATAGGTAAAGGGCAAAGGATCAATCTAATAGGAAGGTATGATACTTAAAAGGTGAAATTAAGAGGTGAAAGAGGAATATAATGAGAGGATATGGGGAGAGACAGAATGGGGTAAATCATCTCATATAGAAGAGACAAAGGAAAATAGTTACAATGGAGGAGAAGAACAGGAAGACAAAAGGGAATTGGTCAACCTTATTCTCATTGAATTTGGCTCAGGGAGGGAATGACATACACACTAAATAGGGTATCTCACCGTACAGGAGAGTGGGGGGGAGGAGATGAGAGGATGGATGATGGAAGGGAGGGCAGACTGGGGGGAGGGAAGTTGGAAGCACCCACTTTTGAAAAGGGACAGGATCAAAGTAGAGAATAAAACAAGTGGGAGGTGGGATAGGAGGGAGGGAAATACAATCAGTCTTTTACAATGTATCTACTATGATAATGTTTACATTAGCTACACATGTACAACATTTACTGAATTGCTTATCTTCCCAGTAAGGGTGGGTGACAAGGGAGGAAGGGAAACCAAATGTTTAAATATATATATATATATATATATATACATATATATTTAATATATATAAATAGCATTAATAATAGAATATATATCTGTATATATATATATATTTTATTATTAATGCTATTTTACATGTATGGGAAATAAGATATACATGCACTGGGGCATGGAGATCCACCATGCACTACTGGAAAAGTTGAAGGAGGTATGGGGGAAGATAGGGGAGAGAGCAGATTGGAGGAGGAGATATCCTGTGGGACCAGTATTTTGGAGTGGTGGGTAGGGGAAAAACAGGGAGAAAATTTGTAACAAAATCTGGGGAAATTAATGATGTAAACCAGAAGTTAACAAAGCATTTGGGGAAAAAATAGTACATATTATAGTCATCTGTGCTTGTTTCTGATTCCCCATCAGACTATAAGCTCCATGAGATTTAGGATTGGGCCTTAATACTTCCAAAACCTATTGCAGTGGTCTGTACACAGTAGACATGATAAGTGTTTGAATGAATAGATGAAAACCACCTTCTCTCTTAAAGCTGTTATGTGCTATAGGCAAGAGGGCACTGGACCAAGAGACAAAAGATCAGGTTTCTTTGCAAAGCTGCTACCCATGTATCTTTTGGCAAATCACAGCTTTTCTGAGCCTAAGTTTCCTCATTTGAAAAATGAGCAAAATAATGTCTGGGTTGCTGATATCATAGGGTTATTATTGAGAGAAACCAAACATCTGTGGGAAAGTGTTCTGTTAAGACAACTTAATTATAATTAATAACAAAAAATAATATTTATCAAATTATTGATATTAATTGAATATTATATCTATATAAATACAAGCTATTATTTAATAATAATGACTACTATTATTCTTTTTAGTGGTTTAAATATTTTAAAGGGACCCAAACTGTTCAACATTAAAAATATCACCTAAGTTCCTTCAGTACTGCCTTACATACCTCAATGTCTTCTTGCCTCCCCTGCCATCACTGAAATGTGAGTAAATGGGAGTCACATGAACCCATAGGCTGTCCTAGTCTGTTCCTATGTCCATCTGTCTATTGCAGGAAAACCAACCCCAACATCAGAGGCAGCATGGAAGAATGAAGAGTACCAGATTTGAAGTCAAAAAACCTGAGTTCAAAACCTACCTCTTTCACTTACTACTTATGGAACCCTATGTAGCTTGACATTCAGTTTTCTAATTTGACAAATGAGAATGTTGGACTAGATGGCCTCTAAAGTCCTTTCTAGCTCTAATTCCACAATACTTATGATACAGTCATACTAGTGTTCATTTGGTTGCTTCAAAAACAGTATAGCTAGTGACTATGGTTTCCTTACACTCAGTAGTCAAGATACAATAGGATGGATAAATTGTATTTTGCCATCTTTAATCTAATTTGTTGTCACCTTAGAGACCTGACCTCTCCCTGAGGCTAGAACCATTTTGTTTGAATTCTACTTGAGTAGTATTAGAACTGTAGAGCTAAAGCATGAAAGAACCATGACCTCCATTATTTAATTTAAGAAATGTGGACAGTTGCTAAACTAGCCAAAAATCCACTGAAATACTCCATAGTTGCTTGGACACTGGACTTGAACTGAGGAATGTTTAGATTCAAAGCCTACCTCAGACACAAAATAGCTCTCTATTTTCCTCATGTGTAAAATGAGAAGGTTTAATTTAAAGGCTTCTTACATCCCTTATGGCTCTAATCTATAATTCAATCTTACTAATACCATTCTTATTCTAAATGTTTCCTACTGAATGGAAAGAATGAATGACTAATTTTTAAACCCCACACCCAAAAAATCATCTGAGAATTAGTCTCACCAGCTACATCACTTTCCATGTTCCCCTCTTCTTTCAGGCTTTTCTTAAGGCAAGAAATTTCATCCACTTTCATCTATGTAGGATTTCAAGTAGTATTTGCAGCATGACTTTGTTCCCTGAATCTCCTTTCCAAAAGACATGACAAATGTGGTTTTAATTGTCTTTGTCTCATTCTCCAGACGTGATATTTGATTCTAATGAAATACCGACCTCTGTAACTGCAGAGAAATTGTGAAGACCTGCCTTGTTTGCCAAGAAAACCTCCATTCCAAAGGCTGCTAAAGCTATTTCTCATGTTCAATTGTTCTCATTAGACAGTGCTAATGCCATCTATGAGTAGCCTCTTAAAATTGGACATCTGACAAATACCTTTTTATTGTCCTGAACACATTCTTTACTTTGCTTTCAACTGTCTCTGGCTCAGCTCAAGTTAAAGTAATGAAGCCTGTCATCTACTTCTTATATTTCTTTACTCTGTGGGTGGTTTGCATAGGGTACTAATCAGAGTCTGCATACACACACACACACACACATACACAAACACACACACACACACAAACACACACACACATACACACAGCATAGAAGTCCCACCAGACTCTGCCAAGAGGCAGGGAATGGAATTAATTGCTCAGAAGAATGAAACCATATACCATTTCAAATAACCAGAAAAAATAATTCTTAAAACAGACCTCAAATTCTCCAGAAAGTGGTGCCTTGTACTATAAAGGGAGGAGAATTATCATATATCCATTGAATGTTAAAATGATGAAACACTGATTTGGAGATCTCTTTTCTCCCTATCCCTTCTCCTCCCCTTTCTTTTTCCTCTTCCTTCTCTCCCCTTCTCTCCTTCTCTCCCTTTCTCTCCTCCCTTTTCCTTCTTCTCTCCCCCACTCCCTTTCTTTTCCTCCTTCCCTTTTTCCCTCTCTCCCATTCATACTCTGTCCCTCTCTCCCACCCCACCTCCTGTTATATATCCCCTTCCCTTCTAGAATTTTGAGGAAGCAGCATGAAGTAATAGAAATCTACCAATTTTTATTACTATTACATCAATAGCTTTTTCTTAAGTTCCTGCTCTATGGTATGATTGATACCAGGAAGTTATACTGGGAAGTATCATGATGCTTGTTGAACAGAGGAGACCTCAGTACAAATCTCAGCCCAGACATTTATGGGCTGTGTGACTTTAGACAGTTGCTTAACCCCTAAATGTCTCAATTTCCTTATATATAAGAAGTTAGTGAGGGTGGACTTGACTTCTAAGGTTTCTTCTAAATCTAAATTTATGATTCTTTTGTGCCAGGAACTATGCTAGATGGTATAGTTTCAAATACAAAAAGGAAACAGATTTTATCAGGAAAAAGAGTGTATGCATATGAATAAGCAAACACATACAAGATAATTTGAGAAGAAGGTACTTACTGGCAACTGGTTGGAAAGAGGAATTAGGAAGAGACTCACGTGGGAGGTTAAATGAGCTAAGCTTGGAAAAAATAAAAAACCCTGGAGATTGTAAGAAGTAAAGGTGAGGAGGGAGTATGTTCTAGGTATAGAAAACAGCCTGTAGGGGCGGCTAGGTGGCGCAGTGAGTAAGAGCGCCGGCCTCGGAGTTGGGATGACCCGAGATCAGATCCGGCCTCAGAAAATGAGCACCCACACATAAATAATGACTAGCCGTGTAACCTTGAGCAAGTTACTTAACCCCAATTGCTTTAAAAAAAAAAAAAAGAAAAGAAAACAGCCTGTATAGGGGACAGAGCCAAAATGGAAGAATAAAGCAAGGACTTCTTTGAGCACTCCTCCAGTCTCCTCCAAATACCCAATTCTAGAGCTATAGAGCCCACAAAATGACAGTGAAATACATTTCCATCCCAAGACAGCCTGGAAGGTCAACAGGAAAGGTCTATCACACCAGGCTGGGAGAGGAACATAGTCCAGCATGGGTCACACTGGCACAGACATGGAAGGAGCAGGCTTCAGAGTATGGAATCACTTGCAGCTATGGCAGTTTACAGACTTTTCAACCAACAAACACCAAAGGCAGCATAGAAGGTGAGTGGGAAAACTCTGTGGGACCTAGGTGAAAGAGGAGTGTGGTCTGGCTAGGGTCTAGTCCAGCCCCAGGGTTGCAGGGGTGGGGGAGTGGGGGAGCAGTAGCAGCAGTGGTGGGAACAGCAGCAGCAGTGGCTGCTTCTGGAGCTCTGGGCCCATAGACAGTGGGAGATTGTGCAGCTGATATAAGACCCCTGAAGTCTTGAACAGTACACCCATTCACAGCCCCACCCCAATGAAAAGAGAGTTCTACTTTGACAAAGCATTAGAAAGATAAGTATTTGACTGGGAAGATGAGGAAACAGTGTAAAAACAAAAACCTCAGACTATAGAATCTTACTTGGGTGACAAAGAAAATCAAAACATACAACTAGAAGAAGACAATAAAGTCAAAGCTCCTACCTCAAAAGCCTCCAAGAAAAATATGGATAAATACCCTTCCCTTCCATTTACAGGCCATGGAAGAGCTCAAAAAGAATTTTGACAATCAAGTAAGAGAAGTAAAGGAAAATTGAGGAAGGAATTAAAATTATACAAGAAAATCATGAAAAATTAGTCAACAGTTTGCTGAAGGAGACCAATAAAATGCTAGAGAAAATAATAAAAAATAGAGTAACCCAAACGGCAAAAGAGGTCCAAAAAGCCAATGAATGCCTTAAAAAAACAAAATTAGTCAAATGGAAAAGGTAGTCCAAAAGCTCACTGAAGAAAATAATTCCTTAAAAATTAAAATAGAGCAAATGGAAGTTAATGACTTTATGAAGAATCAAGAAATTAGAAAACAGATCCAAACAAATGAAAAAATAGAAGACAATGTGAAATATCTCATTGGAAAAACCACTGACCTGGAAAATAGATACAAGGGAGATCATTTTAAAATTATTGGACTACCTGAAAGCCATGATCTAAAAAAGAGCCTAGACATCATCTTTCAAGAAATTATCAAGGAAAACTGCCCTGATATTCTAGAACAAGAGAGTAAAATATAAATTGAAAAAATCCACCAATAACTTCTTGAAAAAGGTCCCAAAACAAAAACTCCTAGGAATGTTGTAGCCAATTTCAGATTTACCAAGTCAAGGAGAAAATATTGCAAGCATCCAGAAAGAAACAATTTAAGTATTTTGGAAATACAATCAGGATAACTCAAGATCTAGCAGCTTCTGCATTAAGGGATTGGAATATGATATTCCAGAGGTCAGTGGAGCTAGGATTAAAACCAAGAGTCACTTACCCAGCAAAACTGAGTATAATATTTCAGTGGGGAAATGGATATTCAATGAAATAGAGGACTTCCAAGTACTCTTGCTGAAAAAACCAGAGCTGAATAGAAAATTTGACTTCCAAATATAAGAGTCAGGAAAAGCATGGAAAGGTAAATAGGAAAGAGAAATTATAAGGGACTTATGAAATTTGAGCTGTTTACATTCCTACATGGAAAGATGATACTGCATATTGGGCTTTGGTAGAGATTGAAACTGACTCTGGGCCATGAGGTGATATTAAGGCCTGGAATCACAATTATGACCTGGGTAATCAGTACCCCAGCTTCTCACAGAATTGGTCATGCACATGAGCCCCACATAACTAAATAAAAATGGTATATTCATAATAGAGCTAAAATTGGCAAAAGTGGAGTTTCTGCTCTACATGAATCTATAGCAAACATTGATACTAAGAGAAATGATACGTCCATTGAACCAAAGCAACAGTTGGTACAGTCCTTGGTAAAATGGAATGACGGATAGGATGGGTTAACCGAAGAAGAGAAGAAACAAGCATGGTTTACTGATGGGACAGCAAAATATTTGGGTCATAAAAGACATTGGAAAGCAGTAGCCTATAGCCCAAGTACTAGAAGGACTTTGGAAAGTACTGGGATAGGTGGAAGTAGTTGATATGCTGAACTTTTGGCAATACAATCAAGCCATCAAAACAGAACAAGGAGGGCAGTATCTTATATTTTCTGATACATTGGTGGTAGCTAATTGGTTAGCTACCTGGATGCCCACGTAGAAAAATCAAAATTGGGAAATTTATGATAAACAAATCTGGAGAAAAAAGTATGGGAATATATATGGACATGTCTTTGATTATGGATTTGTCAGTTTTTCATGTAGATGCTCACCATACCAGAACATGAGTACAATGCACATGTTGATTGACTAGCAAAGATTGCTACTCAACATATTGTCCCCTCTGATACCATCTGATGATCCAGTACTAGCAAAATGGGTCCATCAAATGGCCAGCCATTTAGGGGTCCAGGCCACACACCAGTTTGCACAAGATTGAGGTATTAGTGTCTCTCCTTCATTATTAAAATAGATAGCAGAGGAATGTCATATATATATATATCATATGTCATATATATATATATCAATTGGAAAAGGAATGAACTATTCCTCAGGTAGTAACGGAGGAGATAACAAGGGGAAAATTCTCAGCCTAAATTTGGAAAGTAGATGATATTGGTCCTCCAACACAAGATAAATTTATATGTACTTTGTTGACACCTATTCAGGTATACTAGTGGTTTGTCCTTATAAGAATGCAACCCAGAAAAACACCTGTAAAACTCTAGATCTTATAAGTCTATATTGTAGAACACCAATGCAGATTTAAAGTGACAGTGGGTCACATTTCAAAGGTAATGAAATGATGAGACCTTGTAAATTAAACAGTATAGAATGAATATATCATAGTCCATATTATCCACAAGCATTTGGGTTAATTGAAAGAATAAAAGGATTATTGAAAAATATTTAAGGAAGCTAATTTCTAATAATTCATATCAGTATTGGAAAGATAATTTGTTCATTGCTTTACATAATTTGAATAATAGACCATTGAGAGAAAGTTCACCTCTATCCAGAATGATGACCCGAAGTCTGCAAATTAGAAAACAGCAAATACATAAGATCCCAAATACTGAGTATTGGACTATGAGGCAAGATGTCTCAGCACTGTATCCGGGAACACCTGGTTCAGCAGGATATGATTTACACTGTTTAAAAGACTTTTGGTTGGATAGAAAAGAAATGAGAAACAGGGGGCTTACTTTGAGAAGTGTTGTGTGATTTGACCAGATGAGACTCTGGGCAGCCGTTGAGAGCCCCTCGGCTTTGAAAACCCAGATGTTGATGCTTCTCTCTCTAGTAACTGTGATTTGGCATTGATGTATGTAATAGTTGGGCAGTTTGGAAACCTGTCTGCTTGATCTGTCTGTTTCTCTGTTTTGAAACTACTGTCTGTATACTCTGAAGTTCAGGGTGCTGACCTTTTTCCCCTGAACTAGGTAAATGATATATGTTTGTTTGATTAAAGTAAGCTTGTTAACCGGGGAAAAAAAAGAAATCAGAAACATCCCTACTGGAATATGTATGAGAATCCCTAAAAATCATTTGGGGTAGATATTACCTAAATCATGTTTAGCAGCTCGAAGAACACACGTATTGGCTGGAGTAATAGATTCTAATTATCAAGAAGAAATTATTGTGACATTGCAAAATTTAGGTGAAGAACCCATATAGTTTTATAAAAATAATAGAATAGTGGGGCGGCTAGGTGGCGCAGTGAATAGAGCACCGGCCCTGGAATCAGAAGGACCTGAGTTCAGAGCCGGCCTCCGACACTTAATCCGCACAAACAAAAAAACCTAGCCGTGTAACCTTGGGCAAGTTACTTAACCCCAATTGCCCTAAAGGGGCGACTAGGTGGAGCAGTGAGTAAGAGTGCCGGCCTCGGAGTTGGGATGACCCGAGATCAGATCCGGCCTCAGAAAATGAGCACCCACGCATAAAAATAATGACTAGCCATGTAACCTTGAGCAAGTTACTTAACCCCAATTGCTTAAAAAAAAAATATAAGGCTAGGTGGCGCAGTGAATAGAGCGCCGGCCCTGGAATCAGAAGGACCTGAGTTCGGAGCCGGCCTCCGACACTTAATCCATACAAACAAAAAAAAAAAAAAACCTAGCCGTGTAACCTTGGGCAAGTTACTTAACCCCAATTGCCCTAAAGGGGCGGCTAGGTGGCACAGTGAGTAAGAGCGCCGGCCTCAGAGTCTGGATGACCCGAGATCAGATCCGGCCTCAGAAAATGAGCACCCACGCATAAATAATGACTAGCCGTGTAACCTTGAGCAAGTTACTTAACCCCAATTGCTTTAAAAATAAATAAATAAATAAATAAAAATAATAATAGAATAGTTCAAGTGATCATTATTCCTTGTGAAAAAACACCCCTTGTGAAAAGTGACCTTCCTTCTGAAATAGCTATCAGAGGAACTGATAGGTTTTGGTCCTACTAATAGAATAAAATAAGAGCAAAAGTATGGGTAAAGCAGAAGTCAGACAATGTTCCAAAGGCTGCAGAGATTATAGCACATAGGAAGGACAATACTATAGCTGTGGTTTATTCAGGAGAAGATGATTACCAAATTTTACCCTTGACTCATATGTTCTACTGTGAATGAGGCTATGACAATGAGCTCACAGACTCCAGAAAAATGGCTGACCCTATATTGATCTCTTTTTGGCTTTTTGTCTGTTAAACTTGTTTTTGAGATTTGTTTCTTGAAGGCTTAATACCTTCCACCTGCAGATGCCTGATGGCTTAAGCCAAATGTCATCCCCTGTCTGTGACTGATGTGCCACCCTTGGACCTGACATTGACCAATCTCCAGATGCCAGTTAAAAAATCGACCTTTCAAATGGAACCTCCCAGACCTGTCATCGACCAAGCTCCAGATGCCAGCTAAAGAACTGACCTCTCAGATGGGACCTCTTTGGGCAAGGACAGCTCTATGTCTGATTTCAGTTGAAAGTAGCTACAGAGAAGAGATCTCAGCCCCTTACCCCAAGATTTTGAGCCCCATTTGTTCAAGGGGGAGAGAAGGGGCGCTTATGCCCAAGGCCCCACACTAAGATATTGTTTTATGTGCTTATTTTCTATATCCCTGTTACATTGTTACAAAGTTCTGTTAACACCGGTTACCCCACCTGTTATTCTTAAACTCTCATTAATCTATGTAATGAAATGTATTTTTAATATATTTCTGCTATGTAAGGGACATGAAAGATCTTGGGGCCAAATGTAATGAGGATCGTCCCTGTTCCTTAATAAGCCTAAGGGAATTTGAAGACCTTCCCTGCTTTGAAAATATACTCTGCACCTAAGAGGCTATGGCAGCAGGAGTTTGCTGAAGGGTTGAGCAGATCCCACAGGAAGTTGGGAATGAGAGCAAGCTAGACACATTTGGGAGGAGAGGTTGGTTCCAAGGAAGACAGATAGACCTGTGGTCCTGTTTTGGTTTGTGGGAAGGCTAAAAGATACTAGCTCTCTGATATGTTGTGGTGCATTGACTTCTATGTTGCTATGTCAGATTCAGTTTTCTGCTATTGGGATTAGGTTTTCTGCTTTCTGAATAAATGTTTTGCTTCTGTTTGTGATAGAGCATTATGCAGATTGTAATGGGAATATAAATTTATGTAGTTGCCATTTTTCTAAGGTTGTATTCTGTAAGATCTTCCCTGCCCCTAGGCCCTTTGATAGGCTTAAGTGCATCTGGAGCCTGTGGTGGGAGGCTTGTTTTTCAGGAGATACTTTGTGATTAGGCAGTGGGTCAAGAGGGTTGTTACATTCTCTGAGCCAGGAGAAGGCTATATGGTGTGAGACTTTGTTTTGGGGCTCACTTTGAGAAGTACTGTGTGATTTGACCAGAGGACACTCTTGGCAGCTGTTGAGAGCCCCCCAACTTTGAAAAACCCAGATGTTGATGCTTCCCTCTCTGGTAACTGACTAGGTATAGATGTAATGGTTGCACAGTTGGAGGCCTGTCTGCTTGATCTATTTGTTTCTCTGTTTTCTTGTAACTTCTGCTTGTAACCTCTGTATACTCTTAAAGTTCAGGGTGCTGACTTTTTCCCCTAAACTAGGTAAATGATATGTTTGATTGATTAAAGTAAGATTGTTAATCCATTTTGAGTTGCTTTCCTTTAGAAAAGCAGATCTAAGAACCTGTGTTGGCAGCCGCCCCAGGGATGCTGGGGTACTTGCTGCTACATAGGTATATTTATCGTGCCTGCTGGCTCTGTGAATATTTCATTGACATTACAGGGGGTAGTCAGAAGCAAATAACTTTTGAAAAGGTACAGTTTAAAAAGGAGAAAATAGAATATGTGGGGGAAAGTATAGGATGGAGGAAAATATAGTTAGTCTTTCACAACATGATTATTGTGGAAGTATCTTGCATAACTACACATGTATAATCTATGTTGAATTGCTTGCCTTCCTAATGAGGGTGGGTAGGGAGGGAAGAAGGGAGAGAATTTGGAACTCAAAGTTTTAAAAACAAATGTTAAAAATTGTTTTACATGCAACTGAGAAATAAGATATACAGGCAATGAGGTAGAGAAATCTGTCTTGAGCTACAAGAAAATTAGGCAGAAGGGGATTAGAGGGGGAACATGACAGAAAGGTGGGCAGACTAGGGGAAGGAACAATCAAAATGAACAGTCTTGGAATGGGGAAGGAAGAGATGGGGAGAAAATTTGGAACTCTAATCTTGTGGAAATGATTGTTGAAAACTAAAAATAAACTAATTTCTTTTAAAATGAAGAAAAAGGAAACAGCCTGTATAAAGAACATTGCATTTGAAATCACAGGTTCTGGTTTCCAATTCCCAGCTCTAACACTTACTACCCATCTAACTATGAGCAACTCAGTTAACCTCGGTTAGCTTCAGTTTTCTCACCTGTAAGAAGAAATTGGACTAGATCATCCTTAGGGTCTTCTCCAGCACTAAGTATGTGATCCTCAGACTGCCTTCTAAAAAATAATTTGAGAGTTGGAATCAGTATTATTTGCTTCATGTTTGTAATGCAAGTAGAAGATTTTTATCTTGTTAAGGAAAAATCTTTCCTTTGCAAATATGTTACTTGAAATGAGACTATGACATCCTTAGAACACACATTGCAAGCAGGAAAACACATGATGAACAGGCTAGATAATGTATTACATATCTGCAATCAACTCCCATATTCCTCTAATATTCTCACTTAAATTATTCTCATCAAATTATACTAGGCAAACTACTCCAAACATCTACACTGACTCTGTGATTTCCGTGGGTTCATGTGCCTTTCTCAACCCATTATTCCATGTTAAATCAAGTGCAAAGACAAAGGATCCATTCCCTCAGAGCAGCTTCCCCAGGAGAAACCGTCTGTGATATCCATTTGCTGGTACTGGGGCCAACTCCCCTGGAACCTTTCCTAAGTGACCCTGGATTTCCTCCTTCCCACCCTGAACCAGCTGGTGTGTTCCCATCAGGACTTCTTGGGCCAAGTTTCCGTGAGACCTTTACTACATGAAATCTGTGTTTTATCTGGTGATTGATTTTCACCCAAGAGTATAGAAAACAATCTTTGCAAGTACTTAAATGAATCAGTTGGAGGCCACAAGTGGATCCCCAGAACTCCCTCGATATCTCATTGAGCAGCAATGTTTTGATGATTCTCTCTCCTCTCTAGAAAACACCCATTCATCCCAAGTTTTTGTGAGAGTGCCAACATTCATTAGTGTTATATACAATGTTCATTTCACCTCCACTTTGAGCCAATTTTCTGTGTTGAAGATGATTTGTTTACTCATTTAACAAAATCAACTGGGCAGGAACTTCCTGCAAAAGAAAAGAATTCTGGAATAGTAGAGAATGAAGAGCTTTTTTGTCCATGGAACTGGTATCTTAAGATAGTTTGTATTGTTAAAAAAATAGCTATTTCATTCTGAACATTATGAGGATTTCATAAATGAAATGTATCTGTGAGAAAGTGACAACATAACATTATTTATCAACTATACTTAGAAACATTCTGGGATACTGCTGAAAAGCAGGTGATTTACTCACTAACTTCACTGCAGAAGGCTAAGATCATAGACTTAAGAAGTGAAAAGACTTTAGAATAAAAGTGAAAATCTGGAGGAGGGCATTTCAGTGTCCCACTATTAAAACTTATAAACTAAAAGTATAAATAGAAGAGATAACTAAGAAATTGAATAAAGTTTAAATTTTAAACTAAGTTTAATAGAGAGAACTCAATGGTAAAAGCAAAGAATATATTTCCCTCTCCATCTCCCAAGATCATTTAGAATATAACAAAAAAAAATGATAATGTATTAAAGCACAGACAGAAACATAATTTTTAAAGCAAGTAGGGCCTTCACTTCAGAAGACAGAGATTTAATATCATACAGATAAGGGGAATAGAAAGTAAGACACTGTTAGTCCTTCTTCCACTATATAGGGAAATGTCAATTATTCAGAGCAGGATGTGGGAGGGTTAGTGGTAATGTAATCCAGAAGGGTCCATGATGAAGAAGTACCCCACTAATTTGAGGCAGCTTAGGGCCACTGCCATCTATTATTCTTCTCCATCATGACCCCAAGGAGGACCCAAGTTTTTGACTGAGACGAGTGATAGTCTCAGTGGGCATGGCATCTCCTCTTTCATATTTAGTGGTAGACCCAACCTATATGGGTCATGTGGTGACAGAAAGCTTAGTAACTCCTGAGTCAAAATATGTTAATGGCAAACAGTATATGGTGATGGAAGGCAAAAGAAACTCAATCTCAACAGAAGGCAATGTTAGTTGAGGGGATCATGTGACAAAGAGGTCCTCTTGGCAAAGATACTGGAATGGTTTGCCATTTCCTTCTTTAGCTCATTTTATAGATGAGGAAAATGAGGCAAGCAGGGTTAAGTGATTTGTCAAGGGTCACATAGCTAGTAAGTGTCTGAGGCCAGATTTGAACTCCAGACCCAGCACTCTATCCACGGTGCCACTTAGCCACACCTTTCATCCTTAGCTTATTGAATTCACTGAAGTGAATCACAATAGTAGATTAAGTCAATCATATTATTCTAGGTAAATCTTCCAGATAAGACATAAAGTTCTATAAAAGTCAGTAACTGAAATTTCCAAAATTATATTATAATTCCTATTTCTAATGGTTTCACTGGAACTGGTTTGCTGTTTGTTGGTTTTTAAATTCCATGATCATGGCCTCTTTCCCTCCAAAAATAAGAAAATTATTCTAAAAATATTTAGTGTGTCTTTTTCAATCAAAAAAGGTAGTTTTTTTCATAGCCTTAGGTCATATAAAACCAAAATTAGCTAAAAGAAAGAAAAAATGTGAAGGAAATATGGCAATATGGTGTGTGTGTGTGTGTGTGTGTGTGTGTGTGTATAAACATATGTGTTTGTGAGTAAAGCAAAGTCATAGACCAATATCACTTAGGACTGTCTTTGTTTTCTCTACTTTATCATTGCTATCAACCTTTGTTGTCTAAATATGAGGTTCCAGTGGTCTCCAGTGGTCACTAACTGGAGTAATATCAGTACATATCTGGTGCACTGTGTTCAGCACTCTTGTATTATTTCTTTGGAAAGACATATACACATTTGAATACACCCAGAAGAGGGTGACCCAGATGTTACAACAACTGAATAAGATGACCCATATTTGAAGGAACTCAGGATATTTCTACTGGAGAAGACTTAGAAGGGGCATGATGACTATCTTGGTACTTTAAGGACTGACATGTGAGACAGGAAGAAAGACAAAATGTACTCACTATTAAAGCAGTCCAAAATTAGAACTGCCTTGGGAGATAGTGGGTTGTCGTTCATTGAAGATTTTCAACCAGAGATTGGTTGACCACTGTTATGGATTTTCTACAGGGCATACTCAACTAAGCGCAGATTGTACAAGATATTCTCAGAGGTCCCTTCCAACTCAGAGATTCTGTAATTGTTTATGACTAGGGTGCATGAGTGCACAAAGCTGTTCAACATATCTCAGTAACTCCTCTAAGAATTAATCACTACCACTTTTCTTTGTCTATATCACCAACTGAGCCCAACTACAAGGGCCTACATAACTGCTAATTCCCAAGGGAGCGAGGTTGCCATTTTCTCACTGAGTTAGCTCTATACCAGGCTTCTGGTGCATTGTCTTCCAGAGTGGAAAACAATCTTGATGTTGAAAATTCAACATACACACTCAAATGAGTATAGAAATCTATCTTACCCTGCAGGAAAGTAGAAGGGTAAAAGAATAAGAGAAGGGGATGGAGGGGGTTGTTATAGAAGAAAGGACAGATTGAAGGAGGGAGTGGTCAAAAGCAAAAAAGTTTTGAGGAGGAACAGGATAAAAGGAGAGAGAGAATAAACAGGGGTGGGGGCGGCAAAATAGGATAGAGGGAAATACAACTGTATAGTAACTATGAAAAAAGATTTTAAAGCAAGTTTCTCTGATAAAAGCCTCATTTCTCATTTATAAAAATAAGAGAGAGGGGTGGCTAAATGGTGCAGTGAATAGAGCACCGGCCCTGGAGTAAGGAGGATCTGGGTTCAGATTTGCCCTCAGACCATTAACACACACACACACACACACACACACACACACACACACACACACACAATCTTTGCAGTGTGACCTTGGGCAAGTTACTTAACCTCAATTGCCCTCCAAAAAACAAAACAAAAACAAAAAAATAAGAGCTATTCCCAACTGATAAATGATCAAAAGATATAATTAGTTTTTAGATAAAGTAATCAAAGCTATCTATAGCCATATGAAAAATACCTCTAACTCAGTATTGATTGGAAAAACATAAAATAATACAATTCTGAGGTACTATCTAATACTTATTAGATTGGCTTAATAGGACAGGAAAGGTAAATGATAAATGTTGGAAGGGATGTGGGAAAAATGAGACATTAATGCACTGTTTGGTGAAATTGTGAACTGATTCAACCATTCTGTAGAGCAATTTGGAACTATGCCCAAAAGGCTATAAAATCATGCATACCCTTTGTTAATGGGATTTAAGATCTTCCCTACCCATCAATAGGCCTCAAACAAAGCCCATTAAGGGCAGCTTGCTTAGGGAAAGCTAGCTGATAGGAAGGCTTTCACTTTTTGCTAATTTCTAATTAGGCACTGAGTCAGGAGGGTTGTGATGCCTTTTGGCTCTGAGAATATACTCTGAATCGGTATTTTGTTTTGGGGGCTTGCTTATGAGAAGGATCTTGTGATTCCCTGGTTGAGATTCTGAATGGCCATACATTCAGAGCTCCC
Organism: Gymnobelideus leadbeateri; assembly: GCA_011680675.1. NCBI lineage: Eukaryota > Metazoa > Chordata > Mammalia > Diprotodontia > Petauridae > Gymnobelideus > Gymnobelideus leadbeateri. The sequence goes on from WOXC01001681.1 coordinate 97,453, forward strand.
TGACTGCTCAGATATAAAGGCTCTCTCAATCTAGGGATATATGTAAAGTGTACAGCAATATTACTTTGATTCTGGCAATCAGAGTTCTGTCTGTTGGTCTTTATTTCTCTGCTTGTATTTTCTCTTAAGTTCAGAGTGCTGACTTTTTCCCTAAACTAGTGAATGTAATTAGAAAAGATCATTGTCCCCTTAAAAAGTTTCTAGTAAAGCAGATCTAAGAACCTGTGCAAGTCGCCATCCCGGATATGCCAGTGTGGTTGCCGCTACACCTAGGAACACCGCTGCTCTGAGTTGCAAAAGTCATTTAAAAAAACAGAAAGGAAAAGGACCTATATGTATGAAAATATTTATAGCAGATCTTTTCTGGGGAAGAAGAATTAGAAATTGAGGGAATGCCTGTCAATCGGCGAGTGGCTGAAAAAACCGTGGTATGTGATCATGATGGAATACTATCATACTAGAGGAAATGATGATCAGGATACTCTCAGAGAAACCTGGCAAGACTTATATGTACTATGTACAAAGTAACAATAATATGTAGGATGATCAGCTGTGAGTGACAGCTATTTTCAGCAATACAACAATCCAAGACAATTCTGAAGGACTTAGGATGAAAAATGCTGTCCCTCCCCTGACAAAGAACTGATGTCTGGATGCAGATTGAAGCATACTTTTTTTTTTAACTTAATTTTTCTTGAGGATTTTTTATCTGTTTTCTTTCACAAAATGACTACTATGGAAATGTTTTCCATGACTATAATGTATAATCTATATCAAATTGCTTACCTTCTCAATAAGGCGGGGGGGGGGTGGGAAATGAGGAACAAGGGAGAGAATCTGGAACTCAGTTTTTTAAAAAGAATGTTAAAATTGTTTTTACATGTAATTGGGGAAAAATAAAATACTAAATAAAAATTCTTCTAAAGATTCTATTTTCACATGGATTTCAGTGTAATCATAATTTCTTCCTCAGCAACATTCTATACATTTCAAATTGTGATTATTCCCCTATTGACCAGAATGCAAAACTTTGTGTATTTCTCTTCACAAACTCAGGTCCTACTTAGAACTCAGAAATCATCCTATAGATGGCCTACTTGTACATAATTGTTTGCATATTGCTCTCCCTATTTTCTTCTTTCTTTTTTATTTTAAGTAAATGCTTTATTAACTTCTGTTTTACATCATTCATTTCCGCCAGATTTTGAGTTACAATCATTTTCCCCCTGTTATTCCCCTACCCAACCTCCCAGAATAGCAGTCCCACAAGACATCACTTCCTCCAATCTGCTCTCTCCCATACCTTCTCCCATACCCCCTTCGACTTTTCCATTAGAGGAAGGTTAATCTTTGTGTCCCAATGCCTGCACATCTTATCTCCCAATTATAAGCAAAAGAGTATTAATAATGGTATTTATATATATTTGAAACATTTAATCTTAAGACCTTGAATTTCAGATCCATTTCCTTCCTCTCTTGTCACCCATTCCCTCTGGGGAGATAAGTAATTCAGTATATGTTGTACATGTCTAGCTATGCAAAACATTATCATAGTAGATATATTGTACAAGGCTGCTTATAATTCCCTCCCAATCATCCCACCCCCCCACCTGGTCCATTCCCTACATGATCCTGTCCCTCTTCTATAGTGGGTACTTCCAACCTCCCCTCCCCCCAAGGATGCCCTCCCATCCATCATCCCTCCTCTCATCCCCCTTCCCCCTATTCTGCTGCAAGTTGAGATATCCCATTTATTATGTATGTCATTCTCTCCCTGAACCAAATTCAATGAGAATGTGGTTTTGCCTTTTTGTGCCTTCCTATTCTCCCCCTCCCTTGCAACCACTACCCCTTGCTTCTTCTACATGAGATAGTTTACCCTACCCTGTCTCTCCCCATCTCCTCTTGCCACTTTCCTCTCTCACCTCATAATTTCATCCCTTGAGTATTCTCCCTTCCCAACAAATTCAACCTATGCCCTCTATCCATATATACACACATTCACATATGTATTCACATGACCACACACACTTCTTCCATTATTTTCATAGTGAGAAAGATATCATCAGTCACAGTTATTGCTTTTCCATATAGGAATGTAAATAGTTCAACTTTGATAAGTTCCTTTTGATTTCTTTTCCCTGATTACCTTCTCAGGCATCTCTTCCTTCTTGTGTCTGGATGTTAAATTTTCTATTCAATTCTGGTTTTTTCCTCAAGAATGCTTGAAAGTCCTCTATTCCACTGAATGACCATATTTTCCCCTGAAACAAAATACTCAGTTTTGCTGGGTAGGTGATCTTTGGGTTCATTCCCAGCTCTTTTGCCCTCTGGAATATCATATTCCATGCCCTTCAATCCCTCAGTGTAGAAGCTGCCAGGTCCTGGGCTATTCTGATTGTGTTTCCACAATATTGAAATTGTTTCTTCCTGGCTGCCTGTAGTATTTTCTCCTAGATCTGGGGATTCTGGAACCTGGCTATAATATTCCTGGGAGTTTTCTTTTTGGGATTTTTTTCAGGAGGTGATTGGTGGATTCTTTCAACCTCTATTTTGCCCTCTGGATTTAAAGCATCAGGGCAATTTTCCTTGAGAATTTCTTGAAGGGTGATTTCTAGGTTCTTTCCTTGATCATGGCTTTCAGGTAGTCCAATAATTTTTAAATTGTCTCTCCTGGATCTATTTTCCAGGTCAGTGGTTTTTTCCATGAGATATTTCACATTGCCTTCTAATCTTTCGTTTGTTTGGATCTGCTTAACAGCATCTTGATTTCTCATAAAGTCATTAGCTTCCATGTGCTCCAGTCTAACTCTGAAGGAATGAATCTCCTCAGTGAACTTTTGAGATTCTTTTTCCATCTGGCAAATTCGACTTTTTAAGGCATTCTTCTCATTGCCCTTTTGGGCCTCTTTGCCATTTTAGTTAGTCTATTTTTTAAGGTGTTGTTTTCCTCAGTCAGACTGTTGACCCTCATTTCATACTTCTCCTGCATCCTTCTCATTTCTCTTTCCAATTTTTCTTCTTTCTTTTTGAAATTTTTGGGTCTTTATTAATTTGTTTGTTTACTTTTAGTTTACAAGATTCAGTTACACAATTCCCTGAATTTCAAATTTTCTAACTCTCCCTCTCCTCCCTGCCCCCTATGGTGGCATACAATCGAGTATAGGATCTGCAAATACTTTCACATTAGACATTAGTCAGGTTATAAAGAAGGATTGTATCAGATGGAATGAACAATGGGAAAGAGGAAACAAGACCAAATAAGAAAAAGAAAGAGAGCAGGTAATTTGCTTCAATCTTCATTTAAACTCTGTTCTTTCTAGTTCTTTCTCTGAATGTAGACATCTCTCTCCATCACGAGTCTTTTGGGGCTGACATAATCCTACATTGCTGAGAAGAGTCCAGTCTATCAAAGTTGGTCATCACACATATGTTATATCTGTAATTGTGTACAAATTTCTCCTTGTTCTGCTCTTTTTGCTCAGCATCACTTTATATAAGTCTCTCCAGGTTATTATGAAAATCATCTGCTCCTCATTTTTTATAGCACAATAGTATTCCATTACATTCATATACCAGAACTTGTTTAGCCATTCCCCAATTGATGGGCACTCCCTTAATTTCCAATTCTTTGCCAAAAAGAGCTGCTATAAATATTTTTGTACATATGGGTCTTCCTCCCACTTCTATGATCTCTTTGGGATACAACCCTAGAAGTGGCATTGCTGGGTCAAAGGATATGAAATTACTTATAGCCTTTTGGGCATAGTTCCAGATTGCTCTACAGAATGGTTGAATCAGTTCACAACTCCATCAACAATGTATTAGTGTTCCAATTTTTCCACATTGTCTCCAGCATTTGTCATTTTCCTGTTTTGTCATGTTAGTCAATCTGACCAATTAGATATGGTACCTCAGAGTTGTTTTGATTTGCATTTCTCTAATCAATAGTGATTTAAAGCATTTTTTCGTATGCTTATAGATATCTTTAATCTCTTCTTCTGAAAACTGCCTGTTCATATCCTTTGACCATTTATCAATTGGGGAATGACTTGTATTCTTATAGATTTGACTCAGTTCTCTGTATATTTTAGAAATAAGGCCTTTATCAGAGACATAGGTTGTAAAAATCCTTTCCCAATTTTCCACTTCCCTCTTAATCTTGGTTACATTGGCTTTGTTTGTACAGAAGCTTTTCAATTTTATGTAATCAAAATTATCCATTTTGTATTTTATAATGCTCTCTAATTCTTGTTTGGTCATAAAGTCTTCCCCTCTCCATAAGTCTAACAGGTAAACTATTCCTTGCTTTCCCAGATTGCTTACAATATCAGCCTTTATACCTAGATCATGCACCCATTTAGACTTGATTTTGGTACACAGTGTTAGATAATGGTCTATGCCCCGTTTCTGCCATAATATATTCCAGTTTTCCCAGCAATTTTTGTCAAATAGTGCATTCTTATCCCAAAAACTGGGGTCTTTGAGTTTATCAAACAGTAGATTACTATAGTCATTGACTGCTGAGTCTCGTGTACCCAATCTATTCCATTGATCTATTCCTCTATTCCTCTATGCTCTATTCCTCAGCCAATACCAAGTAGTTTGATGACTGCTGCTTTATAATACAGATTAAAATCTGGTATAGCTAGGCCACCTTCCCTAGCATTTCTTTTCATTAATTCCCTTGATATTCTGAACCTTTTGTTCTTCCAAATGAATTTTGTTACTATTTTTTCTAGCTCTATAAAGTAATTTTTGGTATGTTGATTGGTATGGCACTAAATATGTAATTTAATTGGGTAAAATTGTCATTTTTACTATATTAGCTAAACCCAGCCATGATATTGCCTCCCCATTAGGCTTCTGAGCACCTTAAGGGCAAGAACTATCTTTTGCCTTTTTTGTATCACCACTACTTAGCACAATGCCTGGTACATGGTAGGAACTTAATAGTGTTTATTGACTGACTGACAGATTTGGGATCTTCTTCCATGTAGTTTAGCAATGTCACTTTATGGGAAGCTCCACTTCAGGCTATATGAGGTGTTCAGGAAGGACTAGTACCTCCAGTATGAGGGCTTACTGAGACCTTTCAGGGCTGCTTATATTCCTTTGGTGTCCACTTCTCACCCAACTCTCACCTCTGGCTCCAAGAAGCTGTAGTATATGCACTGTACTCACAGGTAAAACTCTTATGGCAGGTAGCTAAACCAGGTTGAGGGTAAACCAACAGGCCTTAAACTCATCAGTGAGTTAGGAGGATGTCTGTCCAAAGCATATGAAGAAGCAGATTGCCCAGCAGAATAGGGAGATGAGAACAATTTGTTCCAAGTGCCACGAAACAGGCACTTAAAGCTGGGTCAGATATCAAAGGTGCCAAAATAATCTACTGCATTCTGACCATCACCAGTCATACTGACTTTTCTGTTACCATTGGACTTTGATGACTCTACAAGAAAGACTGAGACTGACAACTATGTACAACTTTGCTTCACAAATCTAATTCACCAGGATGTCAAGACATCTCCCCATGATGTCATTAGTCCTCTTTGAAAAACGAAGGACAAAAACAATAAAGTAGCAAGCACTCAGACAAACCAATCTGTGTAGTAGTAAGCACTTATCAATATTAGAAGATGTTCCAGAATGTTGCTACTCCTTTCTTAGTGGTTAGCATTGTTCCCAACCTGTAGACAATGCCAATAAAGCTGCCTGGGAAGCCAGATCTAGTGCCTATGGCAAGTTCATATTATGCAACCATAGATGAGAACTATGGCACTTCTTACTGACTTTTGTTAACTATGGTAGCTTTTAATGGCTCATCCAGATTCATAATAAATTTGGCCCCTGAATCTTTTAAAAGACTCTGATTCTTAACATCTGACATTTAATTACCAAATGGGATTCTTTGCTTCCTGAATCAATAGTAAAGTTAGATTTCTAATGTATCATTTATTTATGCTGTTGTCATTACTGAATATAACAAGAGAACACCTATAAGTATTTAATAAATGTTTTAAAAGCCTGCTGATTTTTTTTATTGTGCTTGAAACAAAAGGCAGATTTTAAAGCTAACTTCAATGCTAAGAATCCCATTTCTAACCATGCTTGCTGCCTCCAGAGTCAGAGGATCTGTTTTCTAATCCTACTTCTGATGTTGCCTATGCAACGTTGGGAAAGTCAGCTTTCTAGGCCTTAGTTTCTTTATAAGTAAAATGAGGGGGTTGGACTAGAAAGTCTCTGAGATTACTTCCATCTTGAGATGATTTTAGGATCTTTGGAATGGCTTCTACATTTTCCATATGAGGAAACTGAAAACTATGAGAAAAATTATGACAATGATTGATAAAAATGATTTAGGAGTTCCTATGAGGGGAATAAATCAAGATTAAATATCTAATTTGACCTTATTTACATAGTAAACCATTAAGAATTACCCTAGGCTTTTTTATAGTCTAAATTTAACAAAGGTCAAATAAAATGAGTACTTCCATATACATTTGAAAACAGAGGGGGCTAAAAAGTAAACCAAGAATCTCTATTATTTAGAATTTGCTTTTCATGACTTTGTTTACACATCTGGTTCAGCCCTTGTTTTGAACTTGGTTTCTTTACTCCCTGAACCTAGGGCAACAACTGGACTCACTCTTCTTAAGTGACCTTCAAGATCTAATCTATCTCTCCCTTCTCTAAACCTGATCGTGCTATGCTGCTCTACATGCAATGTCTCTATAGATTTATCAGCCCTTCCTGTTTGAAGTCTGTACCATATTTTGGGCTTTCCTCAAATTCCTGCTTCTGATTGCCTTGTACCCAGGTCATTGATAGGGTTTCAATAATCACACCCTGACCCAGTCACCATCAGAGAGCTCTTCTTTTGTTTTATTTTATTTTTAATTTATGAAATAACACAAGCATTTCCATAATATAGTAGAATAAAAAAATGAAACTGAAAATCTTATTATGTACAACTTGCTATTTCTTTTAAATACATAATAAAGTTATCGTATAATTTTCTTTCTTTCCTTCCCTTCCTCTCCACCCCACCCTAGAGATGGCTACCATTAGACACATATATGTATGTATATGTGTGTATGTGTGTGTAAAATCATTTTATACATACTTCTATTCATCAGCTCTTTCACTGGATAGTTAATTTGGGCATTTATAATAATTAAAATAACTTAGTCAAAATTGTTTTAAAAACAACATTGCTGTTACTGTATACAACATTCTCTTGGTTTTTGCTCATTTCACTCTTCTTTATTTTATGCAAGTTGATCCATGTTTTTATAAAATCAACATTTTGTATAGTTCAGTAGTATTCCATCACAATCACATGCCACAACTTGTTCAGTCATTCCCCAATTGATGACTCTTACTGGTCCTTGCTACTGTTCCAGCCTGTGGGCACATCATTACCTCTCAGCCCCCTGCCTTGGAAAGTAGCTTTAATAGACCACAAGATTCACAGCAATCAAAAAGAAAGCAAAGTAAATGGGTACTCCTTCCACCAGCAGAGACTGCAATTCTTTCACAATTTAGTAGAAATTCTCTGTTTCTATGGTAAAGTTAAATTAAATTTAAAAATACAACCTCTTTTGAGAAATACGCAGCCTTGGTGTCTCTCATTTCAAAGAAAATATATCAAACTTGCAGGCTTCCCAAAGGACCAGGTTGTTTCTTAAGATATTCTTAATTTCTCCCCAGACTTTCCTGTTCTCCACTTTCCCCACAAGAAAAATCACCCAATCATTTCCATTCAAAAGACCTGTATTTCATTTTCCCTTCCCTGAAAACCAGCCTGGCAATTTAAGGGCAAAGTTCAGTTACATGCATGCTATAGGTAAGCTGGTTTTAGCCCCTTTGTGCTGCTTGTCTTTATGCCTCTCTCATTTTTTCCCCTATTGTCTACGAAGTGACTCATTCAGACTTCGGCATCCTCCATTCCCTTCCTGTGGTTCCACAAAAGTGACGCCCCAGGGACCAATAGAGACTGGCTCCATCTGCACTTCCTCACTCCCTCCCAAACTGTCAGAAGGTCAGGGCCAGCCAACGTTACTCGTGTTCCAGGATCACTTGCTCTTTATAGGCTATTGTTCCTACCCCTTCCCCATTATTGTTTGAGGTTGTCTTTTAAAGTGCCATTTAAATTTATGGCCTTCAAAGGTTCAATGGCCTTAAGCCACTGTAGCTGGAGCCTCCAGAAGGTGGAGAAATGCTCGAGCAAATCCAAAAGCCAGCCCCAATTTGCTGCCTACAGAGCCCCTCCGGCGCCTAGATTAAAGGGCCAGAAAATTAAAGCTCAAGGAAAACTGCTTACAGATAGTCTGGTGACCATTTAATTGACAGTAATGCATGGATTATCATGCTTAAAGTCTGAGACATTGCTTTGTTCTCTAAAACCCAAAAGTTATTGAAAGTATAAGGTAATGTAACTTATATGGGAGAGTCTAAATAAAACAGGGGTTGAACACTTTAGTGCTAAGTCTGACATTAGTCATTCATTCCAAAGCAGAGGTGGGGGACAAGGAGGATGCAGGAATCAGCCCAGAGATCAAGCCCAGAGAGGCAACTAGAAAAGGCCAGTTCATGGGTCACCAACCACCCCCCAAAAAAGAAGGCCTCCCAAGCTTTGAGCTCATGATACCTAACAGTGAAGAGGAGGTAGGATGAGAAAAAGGAAGAAGCAAGTAGGAGAGGGGAAGGGGTGATCTGTCCTCAAAACTGCAATTGTCCCACTATGTCTTCCTTGAAATAGAGTTGTAAATACATGTTACATCTCCCTATCTAGACTGTGATCTACTTTAAGGCAGGAGCCTTATCCTTTGTCTGATCCATCACCTAGCCCAAGGCCTTGTGCTCAGGAAAAAACTCAAAAAATATGAAAATTTACCCCCCAAAATATGACTTCATACAGTATAATAAACTCTTGGTGCAGGTACACCCTTCACTAACCCAGTTCACCGCTTGCCTATGACAGTAGATAAATCCTAGGGAGTTGGTTGAGATTTATAAAGATTAAGGATCACAAAGCTAGCAAATGATAGACAGACAAGATTTGAAACCAAAATCTTCTTGAATCCAAAGCTATCCCTATCTAGTATACCATGAAGCTTCAATAAATATTTGTTAAATAAAAGAAAGATTAGTAGGGTAGGCACTCTCCTCTTTACTTTATGGGCCTCTTTATAAAATGTAACTAAAATTCAGGCCAAAGAAAATGGAAACTATTCCATTTCTAGCTTTTCCATTGACTTTCTTCATCATTCTCAACAGGTCTTTTGCTCTTTTGACAACTGGTTATGTGGCCTTCCAAGTAGGTAGATCAACCCACCCAGTCTACTTCCAAAATAAACAGATACATAACTTCACCCTCCCTCTTTTTTTACCACATACTTGTTTGTCTTCAAGGGTTTCCATTTAAAATGTAATTATCTGAGGGAATGAAGTAATAACAACTCATATTTATATATGAGAACTCTGTAGTTATCTGGCACATTTACCATTATAACCTTGTAAAGTAGGAAGTGCATGTATTATAGTTCCCATTTTGCAGTTTACAAAACTAAGATTCATTGATAAATGACATGCACAAGATCACACAGTTGACAAATGTCATAGTGGTAGCACACACCTTTATCTCCAAATTCAAAATCCAGTGCTATTTCTGCTACATTGTGGCTGCTGCCTATTGTTGACAATTATTTATCTTAGCCAAGATTAGTGGAGTCAGATAGAAGAGAGAACAGGGCACCAGATAAACACCTAGGGAGTAAGGTTACACAAAAAGATCATATATATGGTGCCCATAGAAAAGGTTAATAAACATAAAAGACAGACTTCAGCTACTTCATTAACTTGTCCGGGAAGGACCCTGGTAATACCATCTTTGATTAAAAAAAGACCTTAGCTTAACAACCCTAAACCTAAAATCTAATCCAGGCCCTGTTCAAGTCATTTTACCTCTCTAGGCCTCAGTTTCCTCATCTATAAAATAAAGGTATTAGACTAGAAAATCTCTAATATCTAATAGTCTGTTATCTCAATTTATCCATTGTCCATCCACCATCATCACCCACATTATACAGATTATGATTAGCCAGTATGCTGATTATTCAAGACCACAACTTCTTTCCCAGAACCTTTATTGAACAATTTAGAGCAACTGAAGATCACTAGCTTTTCCTACTAAAAGTATACATGGGTGAAAAAAGGAGCCAAGTTAATTAATTATGCTATTTTGGTGAAAGGCTACCTGGGAAAGGAAGGTCACAGCTGCTTGGCTAACATCATCTTTGGATTATTCACAAATTCATTTTACTCTGTTGTTTCCCAGTCCTCCAAATAAGACGAATGATTGAGAATTTGATTGTTGTCTTATGGTAAAATATTGTCCATGAAGCTGATCTATCTTCCACTTAAATCCAGTAGCCCTGCCATGCCCTTTGAAGGAATATAAGAAATAAGCTAGCCAAAATTAAAGCTAGGAAGACATGAAACAACTTGGGAAATCTTCAGAGTTAAGTGAAGCTATAAGCCATAATCCCTGGTCCCAGGTTGCTTAATTGCTTTACCTAACTCACATTTTAAATTATTCCCATTAGATCAAAATTCTGTATCTTTCACTAGACACAAGTTCTGAAAATACTCTAAGATTGGTGCATCTAATTCTCTTCTGCTACTTCATCTGAATCAGTTCCCTCAATCTTGACAGCAACACTCTCAACACAAAGGCAAAATGAGAATGATGTGTCTAAGCAGACATCACAAAAAGAGCAAGCAGAGAAATACATTGGCCCAACAAGTGGCTCCTCTTTCAAGTTCTCCCAGTCCTTTCCAATGTTCCTAGGAAAACACTTTGAATCTGAAATCTGGCAAGATCTGGCCTACCTTAAACTTGATGTGCATGTGTAATACACATGTGTATTCTGAGAAGGGGTAGCCAGAACTAATTTCACTTATTCCACAGTGGCACCATATCTGTTCTCCATAAATGTCAGTTAAGAAAGGGGGATTAGCTAGAATTCAGGCCAGGGAATATGGAAATCTTTGTGTTCCATTCTGACCTTTACCACATCATTTTCAACAGGTTTTTTGCCCTTTTGGCAATCAATGGTTCCTTTTGGTTAAATGGAAACAATCATCCCCATTTTCCCATTGTGTGTCTTTCCTGCTCTATTTGTGTGGGGCTGCAATTGACTTCATTCAACAGGAGTGCCAAAGCAGGGAGGGAGGAGAGAGACATGCATGGAAAAATTAGACTTGAAAATGCTTCCTGATTTGTATCCTTTGACAAGAGTCACGATATGAGAGCCAAATGTTATCCACCTAAGTGTACTCTGGATTCCAAGTCTTGGTATTCAGTTTCTGCCCAATTGTCTGCCTGTATTTGATGGACACTGATTTCTATCTACCCAAAGTTAAAGGCCCATATTTCAATAATTACACCAGCAATTTTGCTGGGAAACTTTCAGATAGATATTTCTTACAAAATATACTTTATAACCCACATGTACAAATATATTTAAAGCAGCTCTTTTTGTGATAGCAAAGAATTGGAAATCAAGGGGATGCCCATTCATTGGGGAATGGCTAAACAAGTCGTGATATATGAATGTAATGGAATACTATTGTGCTGTAAGAAATGAGGAGCAGATAGGCTTCATAATAACCTGGAGAGACTTATATAAACTGATGCTGAGCAAGAAGAGCAGAACCAGGCAAAATCTATACACGGTCACAGACACATCCTATGTGTGACAACTAACTTTGATAGACTGGGCTCCTCTCAGCAATGTAAGGTTATAAGACAACTCCAGAAGACTCATGATGGAAAGAGAAATCCACATTCAGAGAAAAGCTGCAGAGTCTGAATGCAGACTGAAGCAAACTACTTGCACAGTTTCTCTTTCTTGTTTTGTTTTGCTTCTTCCTTTCCATTGATCACTCCATTGGTTATAATCCTTCTTTACAACCTGACTAATGAGTAATGTGAAGATATCTGCAGATCCTATATTTGATTGTATGCCTCCATGGTAGAGGTGGGGGGAGGAGAGGGAAGAGGAGAAAATTTGAAACTCAAGGGACTGTGGAACTGAATGTTGTAATCTAAAAGTAAATAAACAAATTTTAAATACATATATATATGCTTTATAGAATTTTAGATTGAGAGAAATTTAGATTAGAAACTGAGATTGGTAAACTGACCCCCAGAGAGAGGAAGAGATTTGCCTGAGGTCTGATAGCACATCAGCAGAGTTTAGAACTAGGTCTTTATCCTAATATCTACCACTCTTTCCACTCCTACATAAAGCCTCCAGTTCCTCTGACACAAGTCAGTGATCTGAAGACACAGATCACCCAATCTAAAAGTTTCTTTTCATTTAATCTGTAAATAAATTCTAGCCATCTTGAATCCTAGGATCATAAATTTAGAGCTAGAAGTGACCTTAGAGGTCAAAGAGTCTGAGTCCTCCATTTTTTTTGGTCTTTTTGGAGGAGGAAAGGCAGGGCAATTGGGGTTAAGTGACTTGCCCAAAGTCACACAGCTAGTAATTGTTAAATGTTGGAGGCTGGATTTGAACGCAGGCCCTCCTGACTCCAGGGTTGGTGCTCTATTCCCTGTACCACCTAGCTGCCCCTAAGTCCTCCATTTTAAAGGCCCATTGAGGTTAAGTGACTTGTCCAGGGTTACGCAGTTCTGTGCCATTTTTCTAAAAAATGAAACAACTGAGTAAAATAATACTTTACAACAATGCCTTTCTCCAGAAGAGTTAAAGAATTCTATAAATATGTCTCCCACCTCCTCTGCTTTTCTAATTAACTCAAAAATGATGCATCATGTGGACATGATAATTGTTTCTCACACAATTGCAGCCCATATAATACTTCCTCTCTGTCAGTTCTTATAAGTCATTTCCTATGATTCTGAAATCATTTGGGAAATAGTTATGCATCTGGGCAGAGCTGAATGATCCAAATTATTCTGACTTCTGGTTCATCACAGCTTTATCCTACATCCAAATTTAGCTTGATTTTCATCCTTCTATTGAAGGTAAAGGACGGCACTGAGTAGCTTTTCCAAAGGCATGTCCCCATTGCTTTCCTAACTCTCAACTCCTTGACAGTACAATTCTGCCTCTTAAATTTCTCATTTTATAATAAAATCTTATGGATGGAAATTTCCCTGCTTTTTTTGGGAATAAACTGAAGTATACATAATATCATAGAAATATTATTTATTAATATATCTTAGAAATATCTGAGAATGGGTAGCCGCCTAATCTAATCTTGAATGCTGACAAATGGTCATGCAAACTCCTGCTCAGACTCTTTCTGGGATAAAGAAGGCCATTGTGGGGCGGCTAGGTGGCACAGTGAGTAGAGCACCGGCCCTGGAGTCAGAAGGACCTGAGTTCAGATCCTCAGACACAACCCACACAAACAAAAAACCTAGCCGTGTGACCTTGGGCAAGTTACTTAACCCCAATCGCCCTCCAAAAAGAAAAAAAAAAGAAGGCTATTGGAACCACTTTGTATGGGTTGCAAAATTTGTTACATTAAACTGAAATCTGTCTGCCAAGAATTTCTATTCATGGGTCATGTTCTATCAGAGAATTGTCTCCGATCCACCTTTAAGAGAAAGGTCTTTTCATTATTTTTTTTTGCTTTTTGGAGGGGGGAGGTCAGGGCAACTGGGATTAAGTGACTTGCCCAAGGTCATATTTGAACTCAGCTCCTCCTGACTCCAGGGCCAGTGCTCTATTCACTGCCCCTGTCTTTTCATTATTTAAAAAATGTTATCATGTTCCTAGTTTCATTTCCAGGTTTCTCTGTTTCTATATACTCTATCCTGAATTTTCAGAATACTGTACTATGCAGATTTCTTCCTACCTGCCTCCTTCTTCTCAATCTCCTATGCTGATTTGTCATTCCCATCATAGGCTTGTAGTTGCACCCAAAGGTTTTGTCCTGAGTGCTCTTCTCTTTTGTCTCTTCCCTTCTGTATGACTTTATCATCTTACACAGGTTCAATTATGATCTCTTTTCAGGAGACTCCCATATCTATATATTCAGTTTTAGTCTGACTCCCAAGTTCTCTATCAACTTCATATTGAACATTGGACATTTCACACTCTATGTCCTAAAGCCAATTCAAACTCAATGTGTCCAAAACAAAACTAATCAGCATCACACACACACACACACACACACACACACACACACACACACACACACACACTTTTTAACTTAACACGTCTTATCAAGGACATGGGCACCATCATTCTTCCATTCACTTAATTTGCAACTTTGGCAACATCTTTAATTCCTTCTCATTCACTCCACATATCCAAGCAAATGAAAATAGTATTTCTATCTCCACAAAAATCCTTGAATCTCTCCCATTCTCTCAACTCACAGAGTCTGTAATGGCAAGCAAAGAAGTACTTAACACCTTGTTTCAGCTATTTAATTGTTTAGCACCTTGTTTCAGTTCAAGTTTCTTTTGAGCCTTGCCCATGATTATATAAAGTCTTTGTTAAGAAACAGAATTTGTGAACCCCACAGTGGGAGGAATTTGCTGATGCAACAGAAAGGGTTGGAACAGGGAGGAGCTAATGACAATATATAAGGAGAAGCCCCAGCTCAGAGGGAGCAGAACTGAGAACAGGAACTTTGTGGTGGTCAGGCACTCTATTTGTCTGTTCTGTTTGTGTTGATTTTTGCTTGTGATACTTTGTACAGAAGCCCTGGGACCTTACTAGAAGCCCTGAAAGAGGATTTTCTTGTTGTCTATTTACAGAAGTCCTGGAGGAGGGTTTCAGAGATCCTGGGACTATACTGACAATTTGTGTTGAGTTCCCAAACTTTGTTTATGGGTCTGTGTTGATTTCACAGGCAGATAGTGAATTGATGGTGGTGCCAGCAATGTGTATTAATGTGTTGTTTTGACTCTGTTAAGCTTTGTCTTCCCAGAAACAGAAACTGTGAAGGACTTGAAGTGGACTGGACACAGTGAGCTTCAGTATGGAATGGGAACTGGACTATGAACTGGAAAAGGAACTGGACAATGAGCTGGATAAGGAGCTAAGAGTTGCCTACCCTGGTATTGGGGCACAGAGATTCACCTTGCCCTAATGTAAAAGTCAAAGGGGGTATGGGAGAAGATATGGGAGAGAGCAGATTGGATGAGGGGATGTCCTGTGGGATTGCTATTCTGGGGTGATGGGTAGGGGGGAAATGGGGAAAAAATTGTAACTCAAAATCTGGCAGAAATTAATGATGTAAACCAGAAGTTAATAAAGCATTTGGAAAAAAATAAAATAAAAGAGTTGCCTACCCTTAAATCCAGGTGACAGTTGGGTAGATTCAGGCAGGAGCTGGGACCATGGAAGAGGAAACATGGAATCTAAGAGCCAGCCTCGAGTCAAGATGAAAAGACTTCTTGGGTACTTAATTCTGACTGAGATTATGATTTACAGTTACCTAAGAAGCCAAAAGAACTTTGACCTTTGTACTTTGTGTCCCTTAAGGAGGCTTGCTCCTTAAGAATGATTAAGTTAAGGACTTATTGAATGAAATCTTTTGTTTAAAACTATGTGGGCACCTAACCCTAACCCTAACCCTAACCCTAAAATCCCTGAAAATCATGTGGCCACTTTAGTGATAACTTGTCATGCTATAACATTGTGAATGTTGTACTTTGGTTTCTATGAATGTTTTGCTTTAATTTACTGCTGAATAAATAGAGAATTCACTATATACTATATAATCAGAACCTTAAAGCTGTCCACAGCAGCAATCCTCTGGAAAGCTGCCCATGCTTGGCTTTACAGAGTCACAAGCCTAATTTAAGTCCTCATCACCTCTCACCTGGGCTATTATAATAGTCTCCTAATTTGACTCCTTGCCTCAAGCTTCTCTCCACTCCAAATTATCTTCTATACCTCTGCAAAAGTAATTTTCTAAAAGTATAGGTCTGACCATATCATTTTCCTGCTCAATAAGCTCCAATAGTAGATTCTTACATATAGAATTAAATCTAAACTTCTCTGTTTGACTACTAAAGCTCTTTATGACCTGGCCCTTTTCTACCTTTCTAGTCTTCTTAAACTTTACTCCCTTCTTATACTCCACTCTGTGTTCCAACCATATTAACCAGCTCCTCATTCTTCACAAATGATTATCTCTCATCATCATTCCTTGGCACTGGCTGTCTTCCATACCCTTTATTTAATTTTTATTTATTTTATTATGAACTTAAGAAATGAAATAAGTATTTCCATAATATAGTAAAATAGAGGGGAAAACCCTCATGATTATACAAGAAACTGAAAATCTATTATGTACAACTTGCTATTCCTTTTAAATATATAATAAAGTTATCATGTAACATTTTCCCTTTATTTCTTCCCCTACCCACCCTGGACATGGCTACCCTTAGACACAAATGTGTGTATGTATTTATGAATAATATGTATATATGTATGTATATGTGGATATACATATGTGTGTATGTATATATGTGTATATATATGTGTATATATATATGTAAAACCTACTTCTATTTATCATTTTTTTCTACGGATGCATATAGCATCTGATGCATTCTCTGCTCTTCTCTACCTCATTGAATCTGTGTTTTCCTTCAAGTTGCAGCTCACATGCACCTTTAGCCTTTTCTGGTAACCACAACTGTGAAAGAATCTTACTCTACTCCCCTGGCTAGTATTCCTTTTGTACATAGTGTGTGTGTGTGTGTGTGTGTGTGTGTATGTGTGTGTAAAATCATATATATTCAAACATATGCACATATATACACATACATACATTCACACACATTGTATCTCATTAGAATGTAAGCCCCTTGAAGGAAGGGACTATTTCCCTTCATCCCCAGTGTTTTGCTCAGTGTCTCACAGATAGTAAATGATTAATAAATGTTTGTTGATTCCAAACTAAGCATTCCAAATTCCACTACTTAAAAAAAAAAAACTCAGCTAACAAAATCTTGAATTTACATAATTGTTAAATATGGGCATTCATACCTGTGATAGCACAGCCTTAACAATATGTGGAAGATATAATTGATAAAATAGGGAAGTAATTGTTTTACAAAATTCATAGTCTCCAAATTAAGGAATTTTCAGGCAGGAAATAACACAATAAACTCCAAGAGGATGAGGACTATGCTTTATCAGAAATCCGTTTCTCCATCAACATGAAGCACCAGTCTTTATGAAAAGTTAGGTGCCTTTTAAAAATGTTTAATGGATTGAACTGAATACATAATAGTAGCATCTAGGGTGTAACACAGTTTTGCTGTGTTATTTACACATTGAAAAAGCAACAGACAGTAGGAGAACTTTGGAAACAAAGAAAGAGAATTACAAGTGGGGATACGTGGGAAAGTTTAGCATGTTTTGGGATAATCCAGAAAGGGAGAATGTGGATATGGATATTTTATTTAGAAAAGAATTTTTGCAACCTTTAAAAAAATATTTTAGGGGTGGCTAGGTGGCGCAGTGAGTAGAGCGTCGGCCCTGGAGTAAGAAGGACCTGAGTTCGGATCCAGCCTCAGACACTTAATGCACACAGAAACAAAAACCTAGCCATGTGACCTTGGCATATATATATATATATATATATATATATATATATATTAGGAGCAGCTAGGTGGCACAGTGAGTAAGAGCACCAGCCCTGGAGTTGGGATGACCTGGGATCGGTTCCAGCCTCAGTACTTAGCATCCACAAATAAATAACTAGCTGTGTAACCTTGAGCAAGTTACTTAACCCGAATTGCTTTAAAAATTTATTTTTAAATGTCTCCTACCAATCATGCTAAGTAAAATAAGGCTGATTTAAAATGATGTATTTTCAAAGAAATTTCCTATGAATCTAACAATATTGTAAACAATTTGCTTGGTGAGAAGGGCGTGAGAGTTTATAAACAAGGGACAATTTGTAAGTGGGAACCATATAAAATGTGACAGCTTAGATTGTAAGGTTTTTTGTAATTTTCATTTTCCAATTTACTTTATGTTGCCAGAGAATGATTGGTCAAATCCTATATCATATACCCACACCTAATGTATCTCTACACTCAAATGAGTTATCACCTGGAATTTATCTTCAGTTCATTGCATTTTTGCATTTAAAAATTCACATTTTAGATTTAAATTTGTTTTGTTTGTAAATGTAATTCATATGAGCAATTTCTGGTTCATAAAAATAGTTTAAAATATTTTAATTAGATAACTTAAAACATTCATTAATGTTGCATGGTGGATAGAGAAATGGCCTATGAGTCAGGAAGACCTGACTTCACACCCTGCCTCTGATATTAAATTACTGAGTGACCTTGATCAAGTCACTAACCTTTAAATGCCCCCAGACAACTAAGATTATAAATAGCAGAATAATTCCTGATATAAGTTCTCCATACCATTCAGAGGTAGCTGTAGGATGTACAACCTGGAGTCAAGACCTGAGTTCAAATCTAACCCTTGACACTTTCTAGCTATGTGACCCTGGGCAAGTCACTTAACCTTTGCCTGCCTCAGTTTCTTCAATTGCAAAATGATGGAAAAAAATAGCACCTACATCTCAGGGTTGTTATGAACATCAAAGGAGATAATATTTGTAAAGAATCTAATGTAGTGCCTGGCACACAGTAAGCATGTAATAAATGCTTATTCTCTTCTGTTCTCTGCAAAGTAATTAGCACATAATAAGTTCTTACTAAATATTTATTTGCTTCCTTTCACTAAAATTACATCTGGTTTAAAAAAACAAACAAACAAGTACGTATTCCATAACAAGGTCATGAGAAGCAAACTAAACTGAAGATTACCACCACCATATTTGCATTTCTTCCATATTAGGTAGTTGGTAAAAAGCTAGGATATTTGTTTCACCAGTAGAGATTTGATTATTAACATTTTTACTTCCTTATGTATTCAAAATTAAATATTTTACCCAATTATCAATAGTGGGATTTGATGGGGAAAATACCTACAGTAAAAAAAAAATCTAATAATATCAACATATACCAATTATTTCAAAGATGCCCTGCCAAAAACAGATGCATAATCAACTTTGTATCGTACATTATGAGACAGGTTTCATGATCCAGTCTAGGCCAATTAGAAACTACTGGTGAATCTTCACATTGACTGGATGGGAAAATTGTGCACAGTACAAGTAGCCATTCAGATGGCTTTTCTTGTCTGCTATGGCAACTTTTTTCCTTATTAGAGCTTTTAGACAGGTTAATGAAACCCTGGTGTCTTCAAAAACAGTTTGAGAAGCATTATCTAGAAAAATGCTAGATAATTGAAAATGAATAGTAACCATCAAGGATTGTTGAGCAAATGTAAGGCTCCTTGAAAGCTGTGCGACACTAAGTTTTAGCCCATACATTTCCTCAACCTCTGCCACTTTCTCCAGCAATGCACTCTTTGTTCTGGGAGTAAGAAGAGAAAAAGCATATGGTGGAGTGACCCAGTGTGGGGCTCATAAAGTCAAGGCCTCAAGGGAGTCTGGGATTCTAGTGAGAGCAGCACTTACTGTGGAGTCTAGTCTGGTAGCGGTAAAGACTAATGAATTCAGTGGGTTGTAAATAGATAGACTGAATTTAAATTCCACATCCCTGGTTACTTGAATTTTTGATGGCCAGCATCAAGGAAAATGAGGGAGAAATAGTATGACAGGAGTTTCATTCTTAAACATCATTCCCTGGACTGAACATCAAAAGATCTGGATTCTTTTCCAAGCTCAAATACTAGTGACATATGCATAACCTTGAGCAAATCACTCTATCTTTTAGGCCTCAATTTCTTCATCTAGAAGATAAAACTAATAATAATAATTAGATTACATATCTTACAGATTCTTATGAGAAAAGAGCTAGGGAACAAAAGGGAGCTCTGATCATGATCAGGCATTTAACTAGTATCTGCATACAATGACTTACTCCTCAGATGGAGCCACCCTTGGTACCAGGAAGGTGTGCCATATAGGTATAGCCTTCTGTTTCACACATCTAGGGTCATAGATTTAAAGCTGGAAGGCCCTCAGAGGACATTTAGTGCTAGAGGGGACCTCATCTAGTCAAAGGGTGTCAAACTCAAATAGAAATGAATCCCTGCAAATTGCATTTTGACTTAGAAATCTACAAACTAACATTCTTTGTGCTGTATTTTTTAATTTGTCAAACATTTCCCAATCATATTTTAACCTGTTTCATACCCACGAGTCTGTCTCTTCTGATCCAGTCCAACCCCCTTCATTTTAAAAGTTGAGGCAACTACATCCTAGAGAAGTAAGGCATGTCACACAAGTAGTAAATATGTTCATGGCAATATTTGAATACAGATCCTGTATTCAAATAGTCAACTTTATACTGCTGTATCATACTGTTGCAGTGTGGGCTCTGCCCACCCAAAACCTGTTGTGGTTTCATGATGTGTTGTGGTGGAATCATCTCAAAGAATTCAGAGTCAGACCACCTCTAATCCAAGTATAGGCATTTATTGAGATTTACACCTCTCATGAAGTTGGCTAAGTCCCAAGAGGAACCAGCAACATCAGAGAGAACAAGATGGATTTTTATAGAATAAAGATGCAATTATATAATAGAAATCATGAATATTAAAAAGAAGGAATGGTTTGTTAAAGGATTAGGTAATGGAGGAGGGGCCTCATCTATGGTTCAGTAGCTAAACATTCTGGTCATGCTGTCCTCCAGTTTGCTAGCTATTGTGATCCTGTCTGGTCAAGATAGATAGTTAGGTATTGTGGTACTGTCTTGAACTAGATGGATGACGTGATTGTGATTGAACGCAAGAATACTCCTGTTTCTGTGGGAATGGGTCTGGGGGCAGTGACCAGGTAGAGGCAGTAGCTGGATTCCCACCACATAGACACACCTGGTGTTTCTGTGGGAACTAAGTTCAGGGACACACCTGTTGTTCCAGTGAGCAGTGAGGCATTTATGAAAAAGTTAGGACATTGGCCAGAAGGTGGAGATGGGGGCTCTAGGTAGGTACAGTGAGTGGGACTTATAATGAAGTTAGAATATTGGGGCTGGGGGCAGCTTTATTAGGATTTCATAAATACTGACTGATCCGCTGTATCTCCTTTCTGCCTTATAGTTATATATCTAAATTTATGCCAGCACCTGACTTTTTGAAATCAATATTTGACAAAATATTTTTTTTAATATAAAGAAATTTTAGCATAATTTTCAACTTGGAATCTCTGGATTGAGATCAGGTTTAAAAATCTACAATCTAGGATTCTACCACATTCTCTCCACTTAGCCTGTGACTTTGGTGGGACCCTTCACATTGTCCTCATGGTAATATTCCTCCCTTTAATCCTTTTATTGACAAGCTACTTTTGAATCAAACATGGTCCCTGAGAACCATCCTCACCACCACCACCATTCAATACATATGTCACCCTGTTAGTTTCTCAGCTGATGAAAAAGAGAGAATCTTTCTTTACACCCAATACACAGGAACTAATATACACAAACCTCAGTAAAGCTCATAAGAATTGCCAATCCCTCTTTCTCTCTCTTAAAGTAATTGATCTGTTATTTTATGGAGTTGTCTTCATTCTTTGGCTTAAAAAATTTTAAGTTCTTAAGACAGCAGTTTTTGTTGATGGTTTAAAAATATAAAGAAGACCTGGTTATTTGACTGGACACTAATCATCAACATCTATTTGTCAACAAAGTACTTAAGTAGCAACTCTATACCCTTTGCAAAAGAGATCCCATTTTTGGGTATATAGTCCTGGCTGATCAAAGACAAGGGTGTGTGTGTGTGTGTGTGTGTGTGTGTGTGTGTGTGTGTGTGTGTGTGTGTGTGTGTGTGTATAAACACACACACACATACACATATATACACAAAAATACGTGTGTAAATCAAAATGTCTATAACAGCACTTTTTTGGTACTAGCAAAGAACTGGAAACAAAGTAATAGTTTATTAAATGGGCAATGACTACACAAAATGGGGTATTCAAATGTCATGGAATGTCAGTGGGCTGGAAAAAATGATAAATATGAAGAATATGAAAAAAGTGAAGACATTCAAAACTGATACAGTGAATTAAGTAGAACCTGAAAAACAACATCCACAATGACCATAACAAACATGAATAGAAATAACAGTATCACTACCTTGTAAATAAACTTTGTCTAATTACAATTATCAAGGTTGGCCTCAAAGCAAAGATGAAAAAAATGCACTTCTGTCCTTTCTTTGCAGAGGTGGGAGACTAAAGGTATGGCATATCATAAACATGATCAGAATTGGATCATTTGTTTATTAACTTTGTTAAACTACTTTTCTTTTCTCTTACTTTTCTATTATTTTATATTTTACTAGAAGAACTGGCTCTCTGGGTAGGGGAGGAAGGAGGAATAATCAGGAATTAAAAGTAATATAAAAACAAAACAGAAACAATAATAGTAAACCTATATGTCTTACTTAAGACCTACATTTCTACATTCACCATCAAGCTATCAGCATATTAGAAAGAAGATGCTTGAATAAATATTGAACAAAGGAATAGATACTATATGTATATTTCCCCCTTACACTAATCCCTAGATCTCACAGTCTTTTTGAATGTGTATTAAATGTCATATTCTTAACTACAATATCCTCTAAGTCCTCAGTCTTTGGGGAGCTTACAACTTGACCATAGTGTGATAAATTCATTCTTCTTTGCCATACGTGCTGCTGCTTCTGCACTTTTCCCTGGTGTATTGTACTTAGAAAATGTCCTTT
This sequence comes from Gymnobelideus leadbeateri, assembly GCA_011680675.1. Lineage (NCBI taxonomy): Eukaryota > Metazoa > Chordata > Mammalia > Diprotodontia > Petauridae > Gymnobelideus > Gymnobelideus leadbeateri. Next base: position 120,267 of record WOXC01001681.1, read on the forward strand.
ATATTCTTCTCAGGCAAAACAAAGACATGTGATCTCAATAAGTCCAACTACACTTTGTATATACAACCCTTTTTATGGTACACACACAGTAATACATTTCCAACTTTTCTGCATACTTTCTTACCAAAGGAAGTACAGCCAATTCCCAAGAATTTCTAATAATGATAGGCAGTGATATCGTGGATAAATGAAATCCAGAAACTTTATTTCAGACAATAGTTTTAATCCCTTCCTTTTCCAAACCATTAACCAGACTTCCTAACAGTAGTATAATTATTTGGTTTCAGTTTCACATCTTTTCCCAAAAGGCAGTCAGCCAGTGGGAAGCAGAGAAGGAGAGACAAAACTAGGCTACCATGTAACTACCACTTGGTCCTGTTCCTAGAGAATTCAATGGAAACATTTCCTCTAGAGAGACTCAGTGAGTGAAATGATTGATCTTGCCAAGATGCTCAGTTTCTAACATGTACAAAGAACCATTCATGGGGTGGCTAGGTGGCATAGTGAGTAGAGCATCAGCCCTGGAGTCAGAAGGACCTGAGTTCAGATCCGGCCTCAGACACTTAATGCACACACAAACAAAAACCTAGCCGTGTGACCTCAGGCAAGTTACTTAATCCCAATTGCCCTCCAAAAAAAAAAAAAAGGCTAAAAAAATGGGGAGGCTAGCTGGCACAGTGAGTAAGAACACCAGCCTCGGAGTTGGGATGACCCGCTATCGAAACCGGCCTCAGAAAATGAGCACCCACACATTAATAATGACTAGCCTAGCCGTGTAACCTTGAGCAAGTTACTTAACCCCAATTGCTTTAAAAAAAAAAAAGAACCATTCATTTTCCTTTCTTTCTCAGGGAATCATTGCACGACTTGAGTATCTTCTTAGCACTATCTAGATGACTTCTAAGTACCTCACTTCTTCATCATATCATTTCAATGAATAAGAGACAAGCTCCTCACTAGATCCAACAACCCAATCCCTACAGGTATTGTTTATCTTGCGATTATGGTTTCTCATTCCAAAATATTATCCAAGTAGTCAGGTTTCATCCAGTTATCGTCACCATTTCCTCCTAACAAAGATCCCTAGATACACAGTCTCTAGATATGAATAAGACATAAGAGATCATAGAATCCAACCTCCTCATTTTACAGTTAATGACATTGAGGCACAGAGAGGTTTAGGATCTTGCTCAAAGTAACAAAAGTTATATAAGTGACAAAGCTGAGTTTGATTAAAATCTATATACCCAGACATTTATTGGCTATACTGACTTCTTCTACTACAGGTTATTAGGAAATCTTTTACCCCTTGACTATATCATCTTATACCAGCTTAAGGATATATTACTTAAAGGAAGCAGTTTCCGATCTTCATGCATTACTGAATTGTGTCTTGAAGCTACTTTGCTGTGCTCATCCAAATTCTTCATCTTCCTCTTCCTCATCCACCTCCTCATCCTTCTCTTCCTCCATATCCTATACATTCAATATTTCTTTTTGTAACTGCCTGAAGGTCAGATATGTTACATTTTACTCTCCCCAAGCATTCTTGAATACCCTTAAGGAATTTTGGAGGGGGTCTAGTCTCTCTACCATCAACTCACCATCACCAATCATGCCTTTCCAACTTTAAGGGTCTCCTGTATTCCAGATCCATTTAGCTACTACATAGATTATATTTTACAAAGGAATATATACTTTAAAGGTGTAGCAAGAACAAATATACAGCATGATCTAGGTGTAAAGGATGATACTGTAAGCAATTTGGGAAAGCAAGGAATAGTTTACCTGACAGATCTGTGGAGAGGGGAAGATTTTAGGACCAAACAAGAATTAGAGAGCATTATAAAATGCAAAATGGATAATTTTGATTACATTAAATTGAAAAGCTTCTGCACAAACAAAGCCAATGTAACCAAGATCAAGAGGGAGGTGGGAAATTGGGAAAGAATTTTTACAACCTGTGTCTCTGATAAAGGACTCATTTCTAAAATTTATAGAGAATTGAGCCAAATCTATATGAATACAAGTCATTCCCCAATTGAGAAATGGTCAAAGGATATGAATAGGAAGTTTTCAGAGAAAGAAATTAAAGATATCTATAAGCATATGAAGAAATGCTCTAAATCACTATTAATTAGAGAAATGCAAATCAAACAACTCTGAGATACCACATCTCTCCAGTCAGATTGGCTAAGATGACAAAACAAGAAAGTGACAAATGCTGGAGAGGATGTGGGCAAATTGGAACGCTAATACATTGCTGGTGGAGTTGTGAATTTATCCAACCATTCTGGAGAGCAATCTGGAATTATGCCCAAAGGATTATAAATAATTTCATACCCTTTGACCCAGCCATACCACTCCTAGGGTTATATCCCAAAGAGATCATAGTAGTGGGAGGAAGAACCATATGTACAAAAATATTTTTAGCAGCCCTTTTTGTGGTTGCAAAGAATTGGAAACTAAAGGAGTGCCCATCAATTGGGGAATGGCTAAACAAGTTGTGGTATATGAATGTAATGGAATTTTATTGTGCTATAAGAAATGAGGAGGTGACGGATTTCATAATTACCTGGAGAGACTTATACAAACTGATGCTGAGCGAGAAGAGTAGAATCAGAAGAAATTTGTATACAATCACAGACATACCATATCTGTGACGACCAACTATGACAGACTGGACTCTTTTCAGCAATGCAGTGATATAAGTTAATCCCGAATGACTCAAGAAAGTGAGAAATGTGCCATCCAGAGATATAACTAGAAAGAACTGAGCCTGAATCCTGATGGAAGCAAACTAAATGATCTTGTTCTTCTCATTGTTTGGTTGTACTTCTTCCTTACCATCTTTCATCCCACCTAGTACTATATGCCTTTGTAATTGGAATAATGTTTAATATGAATGCATTTGCAGACCCTATACTGTACTATATGATGTCATGAGGGGAGGGGGGAGGGAAGTAAAGGAAATTTGAAAATCAAGGAACTATGGAATTGAATCTTGTCAACTGAAACTAAACTAATAAATTAATTAAAAAAAAAAAAAAAGAACAAATATACACAGATCCCTCCAGTTTGGGGGGGTGGATAATTCCTCTATACCCTCCAGTCTCTGGGGTTTTACAGATTAACTCAGTTTCTACATCGTATAGTTCCACCAAGCTCCACATCCAAAGCTTCCACCCCCCACCCCAGCACTCCCAGTCAAGTGGGTGTGGAATAGCCTCTAAGGGCTTTGCTTCTTGTCTGGCAGCAAGATCCAGCCTGGAATCCTATCTCCAAAGTTATTAGGGCCTAAGTTCTAGGTCCAAGGACTCTACTACCTGTACCTAGAACTGAAAAACACAAAAACAAAAAATAAAAACCCCAAGCTGTATTCTTAGGGCCACAGGGTCTAAAAGGGAGAGTGAGGAAGAAGGCTTTATGATTCTTTAGTTTTGTAGTATTTTATGGTTTCCTTAGATACATGTACAACCTAACTCCTAATTTTTACTTTTACTTTACTTTTCCTAATTAGTTCTTTTGGTTTCTATCCCCTTTCTCTTTGTCCAGTCCCTTCAATCAATTATTTGATTCCCCACATCCACATATTTATTCTTTTCTATCACCTATCTTGGAAGGAAATAGAAAGCATTAAGAACCCACACTTCACAACTGAAAAAGCAGTGCCCTTGATCTACTTACTAATAATAGACCAGTTCAGCCACAAACTAGTAAGAGAATCAGAAATGGAATCTAGGTGCCTTAGATCCCAGTCCAATATCTCTTTCAATTTAGTCCCTACCTCTCAGTGCATGGTCCCTAAAAGGAGATGGTTCCCTGCCTTTGTATAAAGATGAGATCAAAGACACCCTAAATTTTGGCTAACCATATACATAGAAAAAAGGCCAGTAATAGGCTGATGGGAGGGATAATAACCTTACCTTTGGACTTAGTTTTTGCTGTGTGTTTTCGCTATCCTGACCCACTCATCTTCATGGGACAATAGGAAGGACACTACAGATGATAAATTAGGGGGCCATAGGACCCCAGAACCTTTGGCAGTTTTATCAAGACAGTAAACTTTACCTGGATTAGCTTTCAGAGATTAAAAATGGTAAGCATAAAGAATGTACACCATAAACTAGAGCAAAGTAACCACACAGAGACCCAAGACCAATGAAGTGTAGTTTGAAAAAAATAGACTTGAAAGCACTTCCTAGCTACTTGGGAAAACTTGTTTCTTCTCTTTGCTATAAAGGCCTTGGTGCCTACACAATTTCTTTCTGAAATTAAAGTTCCAAGCTAGAGATATTTTGGTATTTTCATTTCTCCATATAAATTTCAACGGACCTCTCCCTAACGAAAGCGTCCATTATTATTAAACCTCTCATTCCCATCATGGTCTGTGGGAATATATGAGCCAAAGATGGCACTGGCTACAGTTTAAAGGAAAGCTAACTTGTTGGTATTATTCATGATTTTCCAGGAACCTCCCAACTGTGTCCACTATTCTCCTGCAGCATCAAAATATGTGCTGGCTTTCTGAGGGTTTATGTAGCCAGTTCTTTGTACTCCTACTCTGTTCTCAGCTTTCTTTGATGGTTTTTTTTGTGGTCCCTTTGGGTGATGGTAAATCAAAAAAAAAAAAATTTCAAACTGCATCCACTCCTTGTCTGGCTCAGTGCCCCTCCCAAGTGGGTTTATTTTATTTAATAACTATAGAATATCAATTTCAGGAACTTTCTCTTTAGGCCTAGTGTATATTACATCCAAGCTATTCACTGGATTGAATGAATTTTTGTCTAGAGATTCAGGGCAATAAACCTTTGTCAAAGTAGTTGTAATGGAAATGCAGATTTAAAGATCTTCCCTGCCCCTAGCTTAAGTGCACCTGGAGCCTGTGGTGGGAGGCTTGTTTTTCAGGGAAGCCCATACCTTGATACTTTGTGATTGGGCAGTGGGTCCAGAAGGTTGTTACATTCTCTGAGCCAAGAGAAGGCTATATAAGCCCTGAGGAGAGGCTTTGCTTTGGGGCTCACTTTGAGAAGTGTTGTGTGATTTGACCAGATGAGACTCTGGGAAGCTGTTGTTGAGAGCCCCCTGGCTTTGAAAACCCAGATGTTGATGCTTCCCTCTCTGGTAACTGTGATTTGGTATTGATGCATGTAATGTTGGGACAGTTTGGAAGCCTGTCTGATCTGTAAGTTCTGTAACTCTGAAGTTTGGGGTGCTGACCTTTTTCCCCTGAACTAGGTAATGTGTGTTTGTTTGATTAAAGTAAGCTTGTTAACCCATTTTGAGTTGCTTTCCTTTTGAAAAGCAGATCTAAGAACCTGTATTGGCAGCTACCCTGGGGATATTGGGGTGCTTGCCGCTACAAGATGGCGACGAGGATGGGATCTGCTGAGTAAAAGGAAAGTATGGGGGCTGGGATAATTGTTTGTTTCCCAGTTGTGGTAGCTGTGATTCTGTGGAGCCATGGAGCAGGAGAGAAAGACCTGCATGCTGACTTCACTGAGCTGAGAGCAGGAATGGTGAACTGCCTGCATGGAGACCTGTGGAGAAGCCTGGAGCTGCTGTCTTCTGCTGGAGGAGAAGGAACCCAGGAGTTTGGAGTTCAGCCACAAGACAAGATAAGGACTGTGTGGCAAAGCTGGGGCACTGAATGTGTTTCCTTGCTGCATCCCACAGTTTGGGACCCAGGGGGAGGATGGACTTGTGACTGGTGGGTGGGGTGAAGTGCCATGGACCCCAAGGACCCCACTTTGGTTTTGTTGCCCAGCTCCCTCTCTGGACTTGGAAGCAGGGGTTGGAGCAGTGTTGTGGGAAGGACACCTCCCCCCCTCCTCCCAAGAGAACTTTATGTGATAATGCTTTGTATTTTGTGAATTGATGTGAAAATGCAATGTACTTTGTTTAAGACCCAGTGGCCACTTTGGTAACTTTAAATGTATCTTGAAAATATGACTTAAGAGATGGTTAGTGCTAATTGAAATGTAAATTGTCTATGCTATGGGCATACTTAGTAAGACTTTACTGAATAAGGTATTGGTTGTACTTTGAGATATTGTTACAGATAAGAGACTAATTGAGTTAATCAAGACTTTGCCCCATGAGTGGAAGACTTGGACTTTGAAAACTGATGTAACTGATTAAGAGTGACTATTTTTTGATTTTACTGATAAGTGGACTGAGTTAACATTTGCCCCATGAGTGGAAGACTTGGACTATTGTATTTTGAGATTATATTGTGATTTTATTATGTACCTGGAAAATGTGACCTAAGAGATGTTTAGTGCTAATTCAAATGTAAATTGTGTATGCTATGGGCATGAAAGATCTTGGGGCCGAATGTAATGGAAATGCAGATTTAAAGATCTTCCCTGCCCCTAGCTTAAGTGCACCTGGAGCCTGTGGTGGGAGGCTTGTTTTTCAGGAAAGCCCACACCTTGATACTTTGTGATTGGGCAGTGGGTCAAGGAGGTTGTTACATTCTCTGAGCCAGGAGAAGGCTATATAAGCCCTGAGGAGAGGCTTTGCTTTGGGGCTCACTTTGAGAAGTGTTGTGTGATTTGACCAGATGAGACTCTGGGAAGCCGTTGTTGAGAGCCCCCCGGCTTTGAAAACCCAGATGTTGATGCTTCCCTCTCTGGTAACTGTGATTTGGTATTGATGCATGTAATGTTGGGACAGTTTGGAAGCCTGTCTGTTTGATCTGTAAGTTCTGTAACTCTGAAGTTCGGGGTGCTGACCTTTTTCCCCTGAACTAGGTAATGTGTGTTTGTTTGATTAAAGTAAGCTTGTTAACCCATTTTGAGTTGCTTTCCTTTTGAAAAGCAGATCTAAGAACCTGTATTGGCAGCTACCCTGGGGATATTGGGGTGCTTGCCGCTACAGTAGTGAGGAAAATAAGAATATAGTTGATCTCTCCTGTAAGAAGAAACAAGATCTTTCAGAAGAACAAATCAAGGTCAATTAGAGGAACACTTTTTCTTGGGTACTTAACATTTACTTCATTCATTCAGTGAGTATATACTGAGCACCTACCATTTTCAGGTACTATGGTAGGCACTGTCAGATGCAAATGAAATGTATACATGTATATACACATTTCTCTGTGTATGATTGACACGTGTATATAGATAGATAGATAGATAGATAGATAGATAGATAGATAGATACACATGTCAATCATATATATACATATATATGTATGTATGTGTGTGTGTGTTGTCATTTGTCCTTCATTTTCAAAGAGGACCAATGACATCACGGGGAGATATCTTGACTCATGGGTGAACTAGACTTAAATAAGGCAGAGTAGCCCAAAGTTGTCAGCTTCACCCTGACAGAGTCACCAAAGTCAAGTGCCAAGACTGGGATGCAGTCTTCAATGACTGACCAAGCTCTAGGTACTCCACAGAACCTGCTGTAGCCATTTTCATGGCCACTGGAAAAAATTGTTCTCATATATCCATTTCACCAGGGGAAGTCTTCACATGTTTGGTGTAGAAACCACCCTAATTCACCAATGTTTTTTTTTTTGCATTTTCTTTTGCAACTTGGCTAATATGGAAGTGTTTTGTATGACTACACATGCATAGCCTATATTAAATTGCTTGCCTTCTCAAAGAAGGGGTAGGGGAGGGAAGAAGAGAAAGAATATGTATCTCAAATTTTAAAAAAGCAAATGTTAAATTTTGTTTACATATAACTGAGAAAAATAAAAAAATAAATGTATAGGTAAAATTATTGTCAATAGTATATAAAACACTTGGAAAAAAATGTGCAAACGAAGCCAAACAAATTTTTCTTATGATACAGATATTGTTTTGATACCTAAACCAAGGAGAGCAAAAACTGAGAAAACAACTATAGACTAATCCCCCTAATAAATACTGCTGTAAGAAATTTAAATAAAATGTTAACAAGGAGATCATAGAAATATATTACAAATATTAAACGCTACAACCAGGTGAGATTTATATCAGGAATGCTAATTGGATATTCAGAAAATTATAAGCACAATTTTCCATATCAATAACAAAAACCACAAAAATTGAAAGATTATGTCAATAAGTACAGGAAAAGCTTTTTTATATTAATCTATTTATTTACTTTTAGTTTACAGCATTCAGTTCTTCAATCCCTTGAGTTTCAAATTTTCTCTCTCTTCCTCTCCTCCCCCCACCATTGTGGCATGCAATTAAATATAGGATCTACAAATACCTTCACATTAAACATTAGTCAGGTTATAAAGAAGGATTATAACCAATGGAATGAACAATGGGAAAGAGGAAACAAAACAAAACAAGAAAAAGAAAACAGAGCAAGTAGTTTGCTTCAATCTGCATTCAGACTCTGTAGTTCTTTCTCTGGATATGACTATCCAGAAAAAACTTTTGAGAAATTATAAGACCCATTCCTTAAAAAAAAACAACTAAAAACCATAGGAATATATAGGACCTTTCTTAAAATAATAAATAGTATCTATCTAAAACCAAAAGTAAGCATTTCCTATAATGGGGTAAACTGGAAGCCTTCCCAGTAAGATCAGGGGTGAAGCAAAGATGTTCATCATCACCATTATTATTCAATATTAGAAATACTAACTATAGCAATAAGACAAGAAAGAGAAATCAAAAGAATAAAAAGGCAATGAGGAAAAAATACCACTCTTTGCAGATGATATTATGCTATACTTAGAGAATACTAGAGAATCAACTAAAAATTAATTGAAACAATAAATACCTTTAGCAATGTTGCAGGATATAAAACAAACCCATGTAAATCATAAGCCCTTCTATATATTATCACCAAAAATGAACAGGAAGAAATAGAAAAAAATCTACTTAAAATAACTGTAGACAATATAAAATACCTTAGAGTCTACCTGCCAAGCAAACCCAGAAACTATATAAATGCAATGATCAAACCTTTTTCACGCAAATAAAGGTAGATGCAAACAGTTTGAGAAATAGTTATCACTCACAGATATGTTCATTCAATTAAATTATGATAGCTATTCTATATAATTAATTTACTTATTCAAGCTTCTTTCAGATTCATGGTGAACAGGGATCCTGGCCCGAGAGGCCAGAGTGAGAAATGGACCCTTATGGCTGACTTCACCCACCATGGCCATGCTGCCTCCTTGTCAGCAGTGGCTGTAAAGAACCATTGTGTGGTCACTGGAAGCAAAGATGAAACAATTCACATCTATGATATGAAAAAAAAAGGAGAACATGAAGCATTGACGCATCATAATGGCACAATAAATTGCCTGAAATTCTTTGGTAATGGGCATTTAATTAGTGGAGGAAAAGATGGACTAATTTGTGTTTGGGATGCAAAGAGATGGGACTGCTTGAAGTCTATTAAAGCACATAAGGGACATATGACCTCTTTCTGTTCATCCATCTGGAAAATTAGCACTATCAGTGGGAACAGACAAGACATTATGAACATGGAACCTTACTGAAGGAAGATCAACATTCAAAATATATATATATATAAAACAAAATGCTCACATAGTTGAAGTGGAAAGAAGTATATAGTTGTCACAGTAAGCAAGATAGACTTCTACCAGCTTGAACCTGCATCCATTACTGGTACCATCACCACTGGAAAGAGAATTTCTTCTGTTACATTTATTTCAGATTCCATACTTGCTGTGGCTGGAGATGAAGAAATTATAAGGTTGTTTGACTGATTCACTAAAATGTCTGTGTGAATTTAAGATTTATGAAAACAGAGTAAAAGACATTTGCAGCTTTGAAGTACCAGAGCATCATGTTATTGTTACAGCATCAAGTGATGGCTTCATTGAAATGTGGAGGCATAATCCAAATAAGAAGAATCCCCCATCTTTACTATGTGAAGTAAACACTAAAGTCAGACTCACCTGCCTTGGTGTTTGGCTAGACAGAGTTACAGATGCCCAAGATCAACTTCCTACAGCTGCAGCTGCTTCTCCTGTAAACAACGAAGAGCAAGAGTTCAAAACTAGCCCCCCAGAATCAAATGTTTCAGCAGGAAAATAGCAACAATCCAAGAAATTTGGTTGGAATAAGGGTAATAAAAAAAAAAGCAGAAAATGTAGTGTCATCAAGAAAAGAAAGTTAGACGGTATAGAAAAGAAGAAAAAAAGAAAGTAGAAATCACTGAATAAATCTTTGAAAATTAAAAAAATAATTACTTATTCAAGGCATTCAAAATAAACTACCAAAGAATTATTTCATAGAGCTAGGGAAAAAAACAATCAAAATTCATCTAGAATAACAAAATGTCAATAATATCCAGGGAACCAACTGGGGGTCAGGGAGATGTGAAAAAAGGTGACCTAGAAAGAGCAAATTTCAATTTTATATTACAAAGAAGTTATCATGAAAACAATATTTTCTGTAATTTGGAGGTATGGGAAACAGTGGTATAGAAGAACTAACACTGCATTTAAAAGAAGATAAGGGTCCAAATTCTATCCCTACTACTTACAACTTGTCTTACCTTTGACGTTTTTTAATATACAATCTATCCTTCTTTTACTGCACTTAATTGACCTGACACTGGATTTATAAGATTTGGCGTATATTCTTTAATTCTTCATTGCAAAGCCATACTTTTACCAAATTGGATACTAAGCACACCCTTGATAAATAGCCCCTTTTTTTCTCAAGTCTATGACGTCTGACAGCCTTCAGAGTCCTTACTTTCCACATCTGTAAAATGGAGGGTTGGACTAGAAAGATGAACTCTAAAGTTTCTTCCAGCTCTACATTCCATGATCTTTGACTAAGAGATAACGCTCTAAATAATAATGCCCATGATTCTGTGTAACTAACAGACTTTGAGAATGACAACTATATCAAGGACCCTCAAATTCACTTATTGTCCTAGTTAATAGGGTAAAGCCTTTTAATCTATCTTCCATTCTGATCTGAATTAACTCTCCATTACATCTAGCCTCCCTCTGGGTGAACCATACTTGTGTTTGAGGAAAAGAGATGTCTCAAAGAAAGATATCTCAGGTAGCTCTGAGAGCAAGTCATAAACAGTTTCTTTTTTATGGTGTTTTATTTGTTTTATTTTTAGTTTTTAACATTCATTTCCACAATATTTTGAGTTGCATATTTTCTCCCCATCTAGCAAGCCTACTGAATACCCCTTCTGACAACCTGCTTTTTCTCATATCCTCCCTATCCCCCCTCTAACTTTCTAGTGGGGCAAGAAGGATTTCTATACCCCAATGACTTTATATCTTATTTTCCAGTTAAATGTGAAAAACAATTTTTTAACATTTTTTAAAACTTTGATTTCCAGATTCATTCCCTTCTTATATACATGTACACACATATGTATTTATACACAAAAAATCCCATATATATATATATATATATATATATATTTGTATGTATACATATATGCATTTATATTCCCTTCAACTATCCTCATACTGAGAAAAGTCTCATGAGTTACAATTATCAATTTTCCAAGTAGGGATGCAAGCAGGTCAATTTTAATAAATTCCTTATGATTTCTTTTTCCTGTTTACCTTCTCATGCTTCTCTTGCTTCTTGTATTTGAAAGTCAAATTTTCTGTTCAGCTCTACTTTTTTCAATAATGCTTGAAAGTCCTTTATTTCATTGAATGACTGTATTTTCCCCTGAAGGATTATACTCAATTTTGCTGGGTAGGTAATTCTTGGTTTTAATCCTAGCACCTTTGACCTCTAGAATATCATACTCCAGGCCCTTCAATCCCTTAATGTAGAAGCTGCTAGATCCTGTGTTATCTGATTGATTATGTTTCCACAATACTCAAATTGTTTCTTCTTGACAGATTGTAATATTTTCTCCTTGACCTGGAAGCTCTGGAATCTGCCTATGATATTCCTAGGAGTTTTCTTTTTGGGATCTTTTTCAAGAGGTGATTGGTGAATTCTTTCAATTTCTATTTTGCCCTCTGGTTCTAGAATATCAAGGCAATTTTCCTTGTGAATTTCTTGAGGTATGATTTCTAGGTTCTTTTTTTGATCATGGCTTTCAGTAGTCCAATAATTTTTTAAATTATCTCCCCTGGATCTATTTTCCAGGTCAGTGGTTTTTTCAATGAGATATTTCAAATTGCCTTCTATTTTTTTATTTGTTCAGATCTGTTTTATAGGATCCTGATTTCTCATAAAGTCATTAGCTTCCATTTGCCCAATCTAATTTTGAAGAAATTATTCTCTTCAGTGAGTTTTTGAAATTCCTTTTCCATCTGGGAAATTCAGTTTTTTAAGGCATTCTTCTACTCATTGGCTTTTTGAGCTTCTTTTGCCATTTGAGTTAGTCTATTCTTTTTTGTTTAAGCAATTGGGGTTAAGTAACTTGCTCAAGGTTACACGGCTAGTCATTATTTATGTGTGGGTGCTCATTTTCTGAGGCTGGATTTGATCTCGGGTCATCCCAACTCCAAGGCCGGCGCTCTTACTCACTGTGCCACCTAGCCGCCCCTTTAGGGCAATTGGGGTTAAGTAACTTGCCCAAGGTTACACGGCTAGGTTTTTGTTTGTGTGGATTAAGTGTTTGAGGCCGGCTCCGAACTTAGGTCCTTCTGACTCCAGGGCCGGCGCTCTATTCACTGCACCACCTAGCCGCCCCGAGTTAGTCTATTCTTAAGGTGTTATTTTCTTCAGTATTTTGGAGGTCTCTTTTAGCACCTGTTGACTCTCTTATCATGATTTTCTTGCATCATTCTCATTTCTCTTCCCAATTTTTCCTCTTTACTTGATTTTCAAAATCTTTCTTGAGCTCCTCCATGGCCCATAACCAATTCATATTTTTCTTGGAAGTTTTTGATGCAGGAGTTTTGACTTTTTCTGGTTCCATGCTTTGATCCTTTTTGGGCCCCAAAAGAGGATTCTGTGCTTCCTCTACTTGCTCATCTTGCCAGCCAATTACTTGACTTTTAAGCTCTTTGCCATTGTAGAACTCTGCTTCCAGAGTAGAGAGACCTTTGTCCCAAATCACTGGGGTTTTCACAAATGTTGTCAGATGTCTGAGAAGGGCACCCTCTCTACAGCCACCACAAGTTCTGGCACACTGGTATTTCTCACCAAAGGAACACCACCAAAGACAGCCACCCAGATCCAAGCAGGTCAAAGCAAGAGAAATTACCCACTGAATGGTCACTTGGTCCCCCTACAATCTTCAGGCCAGGAGCTCTGGAGGCAGCCACCATGCCTCCACCACTTCTCACCCTGGGGGTAGGAGCTGGACTCTGCTCTTCCATCACCCAATTCCAATAGATTCCCCACTGACCTTTTACCTTATCTTTTGCATTGATGGGTTGAGAAGTCTGAAAACCACCACAGGTGCTGGTAATTCACTCTCCTGAAGCCTTCTCTGGCCATTCTGGGCTACTCATCAGGGCCATCTACCTCACACAGGACTTTGTTTAGCTCCCAGGGTGTGATAGACCCTTCTTGCCAGGTTGCCTTCAGCAGGAGATTTGTTTCTCTCTGTCACTTTGTAGGTTCTTTAGCTCTAAAATTTGTTCAGATCATATTTCACAGGTATTGGAGGTGGTTGGTTGTGGGAGCTCACACAATTTCCTGCTTCTACTCTGCCATCTTGGCTCCACCTCGCCCCCCCATAAACACTTTCTTAAGTTCTAATTTTAGCAAAATTATAGGCTTTTAGGATTTAGTGCTGAGAGACCTAAAGGTTACCTAGTTAAACTCTTTCATTTTACAGCTGATCTAAGTAAGGTTCAGAGGTGAAATGATTTGAGAAGGGTCATATGGCAAGGAAGAGGAGAAAGGAATAAGCATTTTTATAGTACCTACCATGTGTCAGGCACTGACACCAAGCACTTTACAGTCATTATTTTTTTCAACCCAGACAATAACGCTGTGAGAAAGGTGCTATTATTATCTCATTTTATAGTTGAAGAAACTGAGGCAAATAGAAGTTAGGTGACTTGCTCAGAGTGACACAGCTAATATGTGTCTGAGGCTGGATTTGAACTCAAGTCTTCTAAATGTCAAGTCCAACATTCTATCCACTGTACCACTAGTTGCCTGACAGCAGCAAATAGAATCACAAGATCATAGATCGAGAGCTAGAAATGACCCCAGTGATACTCTAGTCCAACGCCCTCACTTCATTAGATGACAAAACTGTGATTGAGTGATTTGCCCAAAGCCATACAGGTTGTAAATAGAAGTGACAGGGTGTTAGCCCAGGTCCTTTTACTGACCTTGAATTTGCACCCAAGACATCTAGGTGATACAGTGTATAAGAGTGCCTGGCCTGGAATCAGGAAGACTCTTCTTCATGAGTTCAAATCCAGCTTCAGATACTTACTAGTTCTGTGACCCTGGGCAAGTCATTTAAGTCATAAAGACAAAACCAAAACAACTCAATAATAACAATTTGATCCTGAGTCCTCTGCCTCCAAGTTCAGTGCTCTTTCTTTACAAAGCAAAACAGAACAAAAATCATTTGAAATTTATCTGAATTATTATGTTTAGTTGCCAAAATATATTTTTCTTTACAAAAATAGTAGAGCATTTTAATGATTTTTTTCCATTTTTTTAAAGTTGGGTTTAAATCCCAAATAAATTTCAATATTGACAAGATACCTTAGGATGAAAGGTAGTAGAAGGTGGGAGGTAGAAAGAACACTGGATTAAGAGGCCAAGGGTTAGCATCTTTGCTCTGCCACCTGTGTGATATGATGATGAACAAGTCACATCACGTCCTTTCGGCTTCTGTTTCCTAAGCCATAAAGTCAGAGGATTGGGCTAGGTGCTTTCTAAAGTCCCTTCAAGCTCTAAGTGTATGTGTTTAATTCTATAGTTTGACATAAGAACTGGATATGTAAAGGATGGAGGCTTTACTTAGGGAAAGGATAGATTTGAAATTACAAGAATGGATTCTGCTAACAGCTCATTTAGAGTTATAATGGCATGGGCTAACCTTTATTAATTACAACTTAGGAGATTTTCATGACCAGAAGGAATCCATCAAACCTGTACAGAATAAACAACTGGAAAAAGGCCCTTTTTTTCCTCCCTGTTAAATGGTTCAATTCTTTTGACTGGCTGTAACTCCAAAAGGACAGACTTCCAAGTGCAAATCATCATGCATGAGTTGTGCACAGAAGGAAATTTCTGTTGAAAGTTGTATGCATCTTTAAGCATTGGAAACTGAAGAACTATAAGCATCAGCATTACATGGATAAAACAGTTAAATTAAAAAGTCAAGAAGAAGTCTTACAATACCATAATATGGCATTTTTCTACTCTGAAGAATTTTGCATCAACATAGAGTTGCAAAGGGTAGGCTTTGTTGGGTAATCTGCTCCAGAATATTTATAAAAAAGTTTTTGTTTTACTTTGTAACTTGTTTTGACTGTACATAATGCATATGCTTGCACTAACTTAATTCTGTATGTCTGTGTGTGTGTGCCCATTTGCTCCTCCTCTCAAGTGGATACATATTTCCCAAACACTCCAGAATAGTGTTTGGCTATCATTCTGTCGTTCCAATCCTTGCTACTCTCTATTCAATTCAATTTAACAACTGCCTACTGCACACCCTCATGCCAAATGGAGCAGATAAAAAACAAAAGATAAAAGATAAAGATAAAAACAAATCTCCTAGATAAGAATACAAATCACTATAGCACAAAAGATAATATAAGAAAGGGGGGAGTAAAACATGGTCTCAAATTGGGGAAATGGGCAAAATCCCTTGGACCAAGTGGTGTTTTGGAATGGGTAGCAAATAAATTGAGTAATAGCTTAGGGGCAGCAAGGTGGTGCAGTGAATAGAACACTGGACCTGGAGTCAGGAGGACCTAAGTTCAAATCCTCCTCAAATATCTGACACTAGCTGTGTGATCTTGAGCAAATCACTTAACCCCAATTGTCTTGCCTTTCCTACTCCAAATAAAAAAGAAGAAGAATAGTTGATCTTTTGATAATATTTTAAAGTTTGTAAAGCACTGTTTGTGAATAGAGAGAGAAAGAAAGAAGTCAAGAGTCATTTGACCTACTGTGAAGTAGTCAGGTAGTAGTGTCATTTCTGTCTGAAGCATAATGGAAAGATTCCACAGACACATCAGAAAGAGTGCTAGCTTTGATACTTAATCATATGACTTTAGGAAAGTCACTTGACCCTTCTGGGCCTCAACTTCCTCATTTATAAATGAGAGAATTGGGCTAGATGACCTTTCAGGAACATTCCATCTAGCTGTAAATAGATCATCCTGTGATATCCATTTTATAGATTAGGAAACTGAGTCTCAGAGAAGTTAAATGACTTGCCCAAAGTCATAGATTTGAGTATCAAGGCCAGGATCTGAACCCAAGTTTTCATAACTCCAAGTCCAATGCTCTATCCACTCATAGGGTCAAGAAAAGAACAGAGAAAAGTAAAAAATAAGGAAATTGTGGTTAGAGAAAAAAATAATTTAATAAAATGTCTTGGAAATAGAGGGTCTCTGAGTCTAAAGTATGGTAGTAATCATGAAGAACTAAGGTGGAGTGGTAATAAATCAAGAAACATTTATTAAGCACTTACTATGTGTATAGATACAAGGATAGAAAGTGAAATAATATCTGCTCTTGAGAAGCTTACATTCTATTTGGGGAAGACTCTGTGTGTGTGTGTGTGTGTGTGTGTGTGTGTGTGTGTGTGTGTGTGTGTGTGTGTGTGAAAAAGAGAGAAATTATTATTAATAACCAACAATTTGGGGAGATCCAGAGTTCCCTCCCTTTTTCTAAAGTCCTGATTTTGAAAGTTCTGTCTCTTGAAGCAAATTGTTGATAATGTGATTGGACTAACTTTCTTGTTTAGACCCCACCCGGGTGGGGTAACTATTGTGTTCTACTAAGGTTTGGGTGGGATAAATTCTTCGAATAGATTGCTCAAAGCTGAGGGTAACTTTAGAATTAAATGACATAATCAAAGTTCAGTTCCAACCCCTCATTGTAATATTCATACTCTCATTAATTGCTGACCAATCAGAGTTGATTGTAACCCAGAGGAACACATCTCTTCCAAAAGGACATGTAAGCCATGATTGTCTTTGGTCTAAAAGAGAGAGGTCAAATAAACATTCTCTTACTAAAATGTTGGCATTATTAATAAAATTATTAAATTACCCAGAAATTGTTTCTTCAAACTTTTTAAATGCTATAATGCATGTGCATGTGAGTGTGTGTGCGTGTGTGTCTGTGTGTCTGTGTGCATAGTAGAATTAAATACAAAGAGTTAGAGAAAGAGGGCACTGGCACTTGGGGAAATGAGTGGGATCAGGAAAAGTTTTGCGTTGAAGGTAAAAATTAATGTGCATCTTGAAGGAAGTGGGAGATCTTATGAGGTAAAAGTGAGAGGAACTAATGAACAAATGTAGGAGTGGAAGAAGCCAAAGAAATTCAAGGTCAGCTTCTTAAAAGTTTCATTGAAGAGATTGTGAAGTTTTATTAAGAATCATGTCAAGAAAAAGGATAAAGGACAAAACTGTGAGGCAGTTGTTAAAATTACTGAAGAAAGCAGAACAAAGGAATAAAGGTTTAGTAAGGAAATGGGAGTTTATGGAAAGAGTTGTAGAAATGTCTTTCTTCAAAGAGGAATTCTTGAATGGGGCTGATGGGTCAATGATATGCAAGTGGAATCAGACACAAAGAGTTAACAGGCATCCTCCTCTTCACCTAGTGGGGGAGGAGCCTGATTCTTTGATGAGTGCCACAGAGAAAATGGCATCAAATGAGGGAAGAGATATTGTCTTAGGAAGCCAGATGGCAGTTCAAACAAGGGAGTGAAGGAAACCCCATGTGGGAGAAGTTAAAGACATAGGGTTTCTTCATTAACAGAACAAGGATTTAGTCAAAGCAAGCATATTTACTGGATGAGCATCAATTTAGAGCTAAAAGGAAGTTTGGAGCCTCTTTTAAGAGATACAGAACTGAGGCCCAAAAGCATTGATTTAACCAAGGTTACACGACTAGCAACTGTCAAAGCCAAGTCATCTAACTCCAAATGAGTGTGGCAGGAACACTGCCCTTCAGTTCTTTTCTCTATGGTGCTAGGCTTAGAAGCTAAGATTTCTCCTTATTATTTCTAGTTGGGATAACTTTATCATGCCTCCCTTCCCTGCTGCATTTTATTGATAGTGATAGCCAATTGAAAGAGCCATGGGGGGGGGGGGCGGGGGGGCTAGGTGGCACAGTGAGTAGAGCATCTGCCCTGGAGTTAGAAGGACCTGAATTCGGATCCTGCCTCAGATATTTAACGCATACACAAACAAACAAACAAACAAAAAATACCTAGCCATGTGACCTTGGGCAAGTTACTTAACCCCAATTGCCCTCCAAAAAAAAAGGAGCCATAGTAAATGAACCAGGCTTCCTCTCCAGGCAAAGGGAAACCCACTTAAAAGCAGTAGTCTTGATCACATTAACAAATAAAAGGAAGAACAAGTAGGGAAAGGTTGAAAGAAATAATGAAAATGAATAAAGAAAAGCTACCCAACAGAAACTCATTTGTTGTTGTCTCTGTTGATGTCATTGTGCATTTTCCCCTTAGAGTGAAACTTGTTTTTTGCTGTCCTTAGCAATATTTTAGCATCCTGTGCATATGCAGGGTCTGGGATTTAGAAACCCTGAGATCTTTTCCTGGCTCTGCCTTTAATTCATTCTGGAACCTTACAAAAGCCATCTGGTCTCTCAGTACTTCTGTCTCCTCTTCTGTACCAAATAGGGGATTAAAGGCTGATCCATCAGCATAATACTGAGAGATTCTCAGGTAGAAGCATCATGTAATTACAAAGGAAATTGGTTAGGACACATAGAGCCTATAATGTTTTCATTTTCTAGAAAGGGGAGGGGAACCTTTTGC
Organism: Gymnobelideus leadbeateri; assembly: GCA_011680675.1. NCBI lineage: Eukaryota > Metazoa > Chordata > Mammalia > Diprotodontia > Petauridae > Gymnobelideus > Gymnobelideus leadbeateri. The sequence goes on from WOXC01001681.1 coordinate 139,143, forward strand.
ATGAAGAAGGAGCAATATTTTTAATATGAAAAACCTACATTTAAAAATTCCTTTAATAAAGAATTCTGAATAAAACAAAAATTGTTTTTTCCCTGAATAAAATATCGTTGAATAATAAAAAAAAAATTCCTCCTTTATAAGGAGGGATTTCATATTTATTTATGCTTTCTTTTTTTTATTAAACAAATGTTTTATTAACTTCTGGTTTACATCATTCACCTCCACCAAATTTTGAGTTACAATTCCCCTCCCCCATTCTTTCCCCACCCACCACCCCAGAACAGCAGTCCCACTAGATATCCCCCCATCCAAACCTCTCTCTCCCATATCCTCTCCCATACCCCCATTGACTTTGCCACCAGGGCAAGGTGAATCTCTGAGCCCCAATGCCTGGACACCTTATGAAACATTCAAAACTTCAATTTTCAGATGCATTCCCCTCCTCCCCCATCACCCACTCCCTCTGAGAAGATAAGCAATTCAGTATGTTTTGTACATGTATAGCTATGCAAAACACCACCACAGTAGAGACATTGTAAAAGACTGCTTATATTTCCCTCTCATCCATCTCACCTCCCACTTGGTTCACTCCCCACTTTGATCCTGTCCCTCTTCTACAGTGGGTACTTCCAACCAACCCTCCACCCAGAATGCCCTCTCCTCCATCTTCCCCCCTCTCATCCCCTTTTCCCCCACTCTCCTGCAGGGTGAGATATCCCATTTAGTATGCATGTGATTCTCTCCCTGAGCCAACTTCAATGAGAATATGGTTTTGCCTTTTTGCCTTGCTGTTCTTCCCCTCCCCTGCAACTACTTCCTCTTGCCTCTTCTACATGAGATAGCTTACCATACCCTGTCTCTCCCCATCTGCTCTTGCCACATTCCTCTCTCACCTCTTAACTTCACCCCTTAAGAATCATCCCTTCCCACCAAATTCAACCTATGCCCTCTATCCATATATACCTGTAAACATATATACACACATTCACATATGTATTCATATGCCCATATACCCTTCTTCAGTTATTTTCATAATGAGAAAGCTTTCATCAGATACAGTTATTGTTTTTCCATGTAGGAATGTAAATAGTTCAAATTTGATAAGTTCCTTTTGATTTCTTTTCCTTGATTACCTTCTCAAGCACATCTTGCTGCTTGTGTCTGAATGTCAAATTTTCTATTCAACTCTGGTTTTTTCCTCAAGAATGCTTGAAAGTCCTCTATTCCACTGAATGACCATATTTTCCCCTGAAACAAGATACTCAGTTTTGCTGGGTAGGTGACCCTTGGCTTCAGTCCCAGCTCTTTTGCCCTCTGGAATATCATATTCCATGCCCTTCGATCTCTCAGTGTAGAAGCTGCCAGATCCTGGGCTTTTCTGATTGTTTTTCCATAGTACTGAAATTGTTTCTTCCTGGATGCTTGGAGTATTTTCTCCTTGATCTAGGAGTTCTGGAACCTGGCTATAATATTCCTAGGAGGTTTTTTTTTTGGGGGGGGGGGATCTTTTTCAGGAAGTGATCGGTGAATTCTTTCAACCTCTATTTCCCCCTCTGGGTCTAACACATCAGGGCAATTTTCCTTGAGAATTTATTTAAGGATGATTTCTAGGTTCTTTGTTTGATCATGGCTTTCAGGTAGTCCAATAATTTTTAAATTATCTCTCCTGTATCTATTTTCCAGGTCAGTGGTTTTTCCCATGAGATATTTCACAGTGCTTTCTATTCTTTCATTTGTTTGGATCTGTTTAACAGCATCTTGATTTCTCATAAAGTCACTAGCTTCCATTTGCTCCAGTCTAACTCTGAAGGAATGAAGCTTTTGAGATTCTTTTTCCATCTGGCAAATTTGGCTTTTTAAGGCATTCTTCTCCTCATGGCCTTTCTGGGCCTCTTTTGCCATTTGAGTTAGTCTATTTTTTAAGGTGTTATTTTCCTCAGTCAGGCTGTTGACTGTCATTTCATACTTTTCTTGCATCTTTATCATTTCTCTTTCCAATTTTTCCCCCACTTCTCTTATCTGATTCTTAAGGTCCTCTATGGCCTGTAGCCAGCTTGTATTTTCATTTGGGGCTTTTGGTGCAGGAATTCTGACCTCACAGTCCTCCTCCATTCTTTGATCCTCTTTGCCCCTAAAATAGGAGTCCAATGTTGATTTTTTCTGTTTATTTTGTTTCTTTTGCCTAGGCATGTTGCCACTCAATTACTTGAATTTTGGGGCTTGTTGCACAGTAGGACTCTGCCACCAGACAGGAGAGCTTCTGCCCAAACATGGGGTCTTCACAACTTCTGCAGGTTGGGTCGCCTCTGTAAAGTCTCCACCCACTCTGGCAAATTGGATACCCACTCCAAACCTCCCCCCCATACTACAATCCAGATCCATGCAGTTTAAAGCAAAAGTGATTAACCTCCAGACTGATTGCTGGATCTCCCTACAGTTCGCAGACCAGGAGCTAGAACCACCACTGATGCTGCAAAATGGCTTCTGTGCAGTGTTTCTTCAGCAGCTTTTCACCCCCAGTGGAGGAAGCAGGCCATTCCCCACATACTGGTCCCAAAGTCCATAGGGCACTAACCTGTCACTTTGTCCTAGGCATATCTGTGCTGATAGTTCTGGAATCGCCACAGCTGCTGGTGTTCTGGGGTTCCTCCAGCCAGCTGCAGGCCCAGCCACCCTAGGGCTAAAACGGGCCTGGGCTCAGCTCCCAGAGTGCTTAGCTGTCGGTTCCCAGGGCGCTGTGCTGCCTGCTCTCAGAGCACTGCTCTGGCCGCTCCCTGCAGGGCTGCTGGGTTCTCCCTAGCAGGAGGTTAGCTTCTCTGTGTAGTTCTGTGGGTGCTGGGGCTCCAGAAGTTGTTCAGAGTCCCCTTTTACATAGTTTGGAGGTGATCTGGGGGGAGAGTGCCTTGGATGTGCTGTTTCTACTCTGCTATCTTGGCTCTGCCCCTGCTTCTTACTCTATTTATGCTTTCTTAACAGATCTATTTGAATAAAGATGGTTCATCTAAAAGGCAGCATGTCATAGTGGAAATGGCATTGAATTTAATGTCAAGAGATACAGGTCCATATTCTGGTTCTGACAATTCTTTTTTTTTCATCAGGTAGGATTCATTCCAGAAATGCAAGGGTGGTTTAACATCAGGAAAACCATCAGTATAATTGACCACAGCAACAACAAAACTAGCCAAAAACATATGATTATCCCAACAGAAGCAGAAAAGGCCCTTGACAAAACACAACACCCATTTTTTGTTAAAAGCACTAGAAAATATAGGAACAAATGGAGTCCTCCTCAAAATAATAAGTAGCATCTACCCAAAACCATTAGCAAGTACTATACGCAATGGGGATAAGCCAGAAACATTTCCAATAAGATCAGGGGTGAAACAATGATGTCCACCATTAGCACTCTTATTCAAGCTGGTACTAGAAATGCCAGCAGCAGCAAGAGAAGAAAAAGAAATCGAAGGAATCAAATTAGGCAAAGAAGAGACCAAGCTACCACTCCCTGCAGATGACATAATGATAAACCTAGAGAATCCCAGAGAATCAAGCAAAAAACTACTTGAGACAATAAATAAATCTGGCAAAGTTGCAGGATGTAAAACAAACCCACACAAATCCTCAGCATTCCTACACATCTCTAACAAAATCCAACAACAAGAGATAGAAAGAAAAATCCCATTCAAGCCACTGCAGACATTACAAAACACCTGGGAATCCACCCACCAAAACAAACCCAGGACCCACATGAACACAACTACAAAATACCTTTCACACAAACAAAGTGAGATCCAACCAATTGGAAAAACACCAATTGCTCATGGTTTGGTCGAGCCAACATAACAAAAATAATGACTTCACCTAAATTAAATTGCATATTTAGTGCCATACCAATCAATCCACATAAAAATCAGTCTGTAGAGCTAGTAAAAATAGCAGCAAAATTCATTTGGAAGAACAAAAGGTCCAGAACCTCAAGGGAATCAATGAAAAGAAATGCTAGGGAAGGTGGCCTAGCCACACCAGACTCCAATCTATACTACAAAGCAACAGTCACCAAAACTACCTGGCACTGGCTAAGAAACAGAGGAGTGGATCAATGGAACAGATTAGGCACGTGAGACTCATCAGCCAATGTCTATAGCAATCCATTGTTAAATCAACCCAAAGACCCCAGTCCTTGGGATAAGAACACATCACTTAACAAAAACTGCTGGGAAAACTGGAACACAGTATGGCAGAAAATGGGCAGAGACCAACATCCAACACTGTACACCAAAATAAAGTTGAAATGGGTACATGATCCAGGCACAAAGGCCGACACTATAAGCAATATGGGAGAGCAAGGGACAGTTTACCCATCAGATCTATGGATAGGAGAAGACCTCATGATGAAACAAGAGTTAGAGAGCATTACAAAATGCAAAATGGATAATTTTGATCACACCAAATTGAAAATCCTCTGTACCAACAAAGCCAATGTTAGCAAGATTAAGAGGGAAGTGGATCTTAAAACTAAATGTTTCAAATATATATAAATACTATTATTAATACTATTTTGCTTGTAATTGGGAGATAAGATGTGCAGACATTGGGGCACAGAGATTCACCTTGCTCTAATGGAAAAGTCAAGGGGGTATGGGAGAAGATATGGGAGAGAGCAGATTGGAGGAAGCGATATCTTGTGGGACTGCTATTCTGGGAGGGTGGGTAGGGGGAAAACGGGGGGGAAAATTGTAACTCAAAATCTGGCAGAAATGAATGATGTAAAACAGAAGTTAATAAAGCATTTGTTTAATAAGATTGAAAAAAAAGAGGAAAGTGGAAAACTGGGAAAGAATCTCCACAGTTTCTCTGATAAAGGAATCACTTCTAAAATATATAAAGAATTGAGTTGAATCCACAAGAACACAAGCCATTCCCCAATTGACAAATGGTCAAGGGATATGAACAGGCAATTCCCAGAAGATAAAATTAAAGATATCTATAAGCATATGAAAAAAGCTCCAAATCACTATTGATTAGAGAAATGCAAACCAAAACAACTCTGAGGCACCACATCTCACCAGCCAGACTGGCCAACATGACAAAACAGGAAAATGATAAATGCTGGAGAGAATGTGGGAAAACTGGAACACTAATGCATGGCTGATGGATCTGTGAACCAATCCAACCACTCTGGAGAGCAATCTGGAACCATGCCCAAAGGGCTACAAATAAGTGCATATATACCCTTTGACCCAGCAATACCACTCCAGGGCTATATCCCAAAGAGATCAGAGAAGTGGGAAGAGGACCCGCATGTACAAAACTATTTATAACGGCTTTTTTTGTGGTGGCAAAGAACTGGAAATTAAGGGGATGCCTATCAACTGGGGAATGGCTGAACAAGTTGTGGTACATGAATGCAATGGAATACTATCATGCCATAAGAAACAAGGAGAAGATAGACTTCACATTTACCTGGAGAGGCCCACACAAACCGATACTGAGTGAGAAGAGCAGAACCAGGAGAAATCTGCAATCACAGACACAACGCATGTGTGACGACCACCTTCAACAGATTGGGCTCTTTTCAGCAATGTAAGGTTATAAGACAACTCCAAAAGCAGATTGAAACAAACTACTTGCTGTTTCTTTTTCGTGTTTTATTTTGTTTCCTCTTTCCCTCTAATCATTCCATCGGTTATAATCCTTCTTCACAACTTGACTACTGATTAATGTGAAGATATTTGTAGATCCTATATTTGAGTGCATGCCATCATGACGGGAAGTATGGGGGGTGGAGAGAGGGAGGGGTAGAAAATTTGAACCTCAAGGGACTGTGGAACCGAATGTTGTAAACTAAAAGTAAATAAATAAATCAATTTAAAAAATAAAAAGTATTGGGGTTACAGGAAAAAAAGGAAACATATTCCAAGTTTAATGTCACTATCCTCTCAAATATCACCATAGTTCACAGGCGCAGTAAGGGTGATTATATTTACTAGTCAGTAAGAGGGGTTAGTTATTTAAAAACAAACACATTTAATAAAATAGAATAGTAAGAAAAGTAACATAGTGGGAGAATATGATACCTTAGGGTAAGTGGATTGAGAGCTGGACTCAGAAAAAGGCCAATAGAGTCTACTTATTAATTTAACTTTGAACCTTTAGCTTTGTTAACCAGAAACAAAATATCTGTTCCAAATCTTTATTAACTTAAAGTCAGGAGGCAAGTAAGTGACGCAGTGGATAGAGGACTGGGCCTGGAGTCAAGAGGACCAGAGTTCAAATTTGACCTCAGACGTTACTAGCTGTGTGACCCTGGGTAAGTCCAAAGAAGGGGGGGAAAAACCCAAAACCCTTAAAATTAAAAAGTTGCCTTCAACTTCCACCAACTACTGATTGCCATCTAGTACCTATTTAAAATCATTTACAGTTCCTGCCTTGAAAGAAACTGTCCAGATCTAAAATCATGATAAGATCTCACTTCCTCTTTCCCCACACATCTAGATATTCTGGTCTCCCATGAAAATGAAACGGAGGCAGAGAAGGCAAGAACAAGCAAAAACCTCCCAGGTAGAGCCATGGAGAAGCAATGCCCTCAATCTCAATCTTTTGTTCAAAATTTCCTGTCTTTTTATATACAGATTGCCCAAAGTCCTACATATATAGTTCATTAAGATTTACAAAGTGCTTTCCTCATAATATTCTTATGAGGTAGGTGGCAAAAAATATTACCCTCATCTTATGGATGGCACACAATGCTTTAATGACTTGCTTTGGGTCACACAGTCAATGAGCATCAAAAGTGGGACTGGGGTCTTACTCTTCTGGATCCAAGCTCAGCATTTTTTTCCATTATACCAGACTGTTATTCTTGCAACTAATGAATAAAGTCAAATAAATGAAGCAAGCACTAAATTCTAGAAAAGGTCAAAGGGAGAGAGAGGTTGAAACTTTTAGGGAAAGATTCTCTGAAGTGGCACTAAGGCCTGAGTAGGATTGAGATAGATGGAAAGGAGAAAAGAAAGTATCCCAGTTTAAGGAAATGGTATGTTTAGAAATCAGTGAGAACACCATTTGAGTTGAAGAAAACTGACTGACTATATAGCATGTCCCAAAAGTCTTAGTGCAGCTCCAAGCTTCAATGTTTTACAATTGCTTGTATTAGAGCTCTCCTGGGAGACCCTGTGTTGAAGAATAATTGAAGTTCTTATTAGAAAAATTAGGTAAGAATCAAATTGTGGAGGGCTTTTTTTAAATAATAGTATATATATATATATATATATATATATATATATATTAAACATTTCATTTTAAAACTTTCAATTCCAGATTCATTCCCTTCCTCCCTTATCACCCACCCTTACTGGGAAGATAAGCAATTCAGTATAGGTTGTATATGTGTAGCTATGCAAAACATTTCCATAGTGGATATATTATAAAATACTTACTATATTTCCCTCCCTCCTATCCCACCTACCACTTGTTCTATCCTCTACTTTGATCCTGTCCCTTTTCAAAAGTGGGTGCTTCCAACTTCCCTCCCCCTGCAGCCTGCCCTCCCTTCCATCATCCCCCCTCCCATCCCCTTCCCCCCTACTCTCCTGTAGGGTGAGATACCCTATCTAGTGTGTATGTCATTCCCTCCCTAAGCCAAATTCAAAGAGAATGAGGTTGACCCATTCCCTTTTGCCTTCCTGTTCTTCCCGTCCACTGTAACCCTTTTCCCTTGCCTCTTCTGTATGAGATAGTTTACCCCATTCTGTCTCTCTCCATCTCCTCACATTATATTCCTCTCTCACCTCTTAATTTCACCTTTTAAGTATCATCCCTTCCTATTAAATTGGTCCTGTGCCCTCTGTGTATGTATACCTGTACACATATATATACACATTCACATATGTATTCATACGCCCATATACCCTCCTATATAGACATACACACACACATATATATATATATATATATATATATGTATTCCCCTCAACTATTTTCATACTGAGAAAAGTTTCATCAGTTACAATTATCATTTTTCCATGTAGGAACGTAAATAATTCAACTTTGATAAGTTCCTTATGATTTCTTTTCCCGTTTGCCTTTCCATGCTTCTCTTGTTTCTTGCATCTGAATATCAAATTTTCTATTCAACTCTGGTTTTTTCATCAAGAATACTTGAAAGTCCTCTATTCCACTGAATGACCATATTTTCCCCTGAAACATGATACTGACAATTCTTAACTAGGAACTCTGGTCAAGTTCCTTAAATTCCCTGGGCATCACTTCTCTCACCTGTAAAACTGGAATTATAATACTTGTACTACCTACTTCACAAGGCTGGTAAAAGAAAAGTGCTTTGTAAATTGTAAAGCTCTATATAAGGCAATGAGAAGTATATACGTATATACATACATACATATGTGTGTGTATGAAAAAGAGACAGAGAGGCAGGAAGCTTGGGTGTTGTCTTTTGATTCAGGAAGACCAAGATTCAAAATGTAACTCTAACACATGCTGACTGTGTGATACTGGATAACCCGTTAATCTCGGTGGCAATAACTCTGAATAAATATAAATTACAATCTCTGCTGATGAAGTCAGCTAACAAATATTATATGTCAGATACCATGTGAAGACAAAAGAAAAGCTCTGTTCTCCAGGAGCTTCCAATCCAATAGAGCAGAAAACATGAACAAATATGTACAAACAAGCTATGTATACATGATAAATTAGAGATCATCAACAGAGGGAAGGTATGATCATTAAGGAGAATCATGAGTTTCCATAGTAGGAGTTCTCTATACTGATGAAATTTCACACAGTTCATAGGATCACAGAAGTAGAACTAGAAGATAGAAGCCATGGAGTCCAATCCCCTTTTCTTATAGAGAAGGAAACTACGGCACAAAGAAGAATTACACAGAGAGTAGGATCAGAGGCAGGATCAAATCCCAGGGTTTCTTGACTCTAAGACCGATTTCCTACTTACTATGTCATGTTGACACTCTTCTCTCCTTGCCTCTCCATCATCCCTCCCTCATTCTCTCTCTCTCTCTCTCTCTCTCTCTCTCTCTCTCTCTCTCTCTCTCTCTCTCTCTCTCTCGTATATATAGGATATATATCCCATATTTGTAATATATATATATATATATATATATATATATATATATATATAAGAGAGAGAGAAAGAGAGAAGCAGGGAGGATGAAGAGACAGGGAAAGACAGTGTGTGTCAGCATGACCTAGTAAGTAAGAAACTGGTCTTAGAGTCAAGAAGACCTGGGATTCAATTCTGCCTCTGATCCTACAATGTCTTTCCAAATATATGTATGTATATGTGTACATGTATATGTGTGCATATATACATATATACACGCATATATACATACATGCATATAAACATAGATATGTTAGAGATCCTAGGCAAGAGGACCTGAATTTAAATCTGATCCTAGACACATACTAATTGTTTAACCCTTGACAAGTCACTTAACCCCTCTACATGCCTCACTTTCCTCAAAGGTGAAGTAGTGATCGTAATTGCAACTACATTACAGGGTTGTTGTGAGGATCAAATGAGGTAGTATCTGTAATTTGCTTTAGAAAATTCCTGGCACAGAGTAGGCACTAAATAAGTATTTGTTTCTTTCTCCCTTCCCCAAAATATAGATGTAACATATACACATATACACAAATATGTAGGAGATAAGGGATTCTGTAACACTAGATATAGCTATAACATATATACACAAACGTGTGTGTATAAACACACAGATAAATGCATGCATTGTAGACTATGACTTCTGAATAGATGTATGTGATAATCATGCCAATAGACAGAAAAATCAAAGCTAACTGAGCCAATCAAAAGTTCTGGCACTATGCATATGAAAACCTCTAGAGTCCTCAGTGACTCTTTGAAAATGACCTAGTAGTAGGTTAAAGATGATATTGAGATATATGTTTCAGGGAAAGGTTGTGATCATATAAGTCAGGAATATATTATATTACACACTCCCAGTGGGGTCACTTTTCATTCTAATGCCAATGTGGTAGAAAGAGTTCTGGATTTGACATCAAAGGTCCTTGGTTAAAATCCTGACTTTACAGCTTATTACCCATGTGTCCTTGAACAAGTGACTTCCCCTCTCTGGACCTCAGTTTACTCATTCATAAAAATAAGAAAACTGGACTATATGGCCTCTAAAATTCCTACTATGAATCTATGATTGATAGATCAACAAAGCTTGAAGACACTTTTAAATTATTCGTTTTAACTCACCTTTAATTCAACTTTCAATTTAAGAGTCATTAAGTGACTATGTGGGCTAGATCTTGGGAAGCCAAAAACAAAAAGGAAACAATCCTTGCCCTGTAGGAACTAGACAGCCTTAGAGAATGTGGGAACATAGGATCATAGATTTAAAACTGAAGGAACTGCAATGGTCATTTAGTTCTACCTCCATGACTTGCAGATGAGGAAGCTCAGTTTCAGAGAGGACAAGTTACTTGCCCAGGGTCACACAAGTAGCAAGTGGCAGAGCTGGGATTGGAACTCAGGTCATTGACTCCAAAACTAGGGCTTTTCCAAGTCCCTCATATTTATAATGAAATGAGACTCCTTTTCTAAAGTCAACAACAGGTTACCATCTGGATGGAAGGGGGGGACATCCATGGGGACATACATTGATAAAATTGAATATTCTATTCAAAAACTAGTAATTCTCCAATGTTAAAAGGTGGCCTTCTTCAGTGGCCCCTTCGGTGGCCCCTTGATAAAGCAGGGACCATCTCAATTATTTGTGTGTCCATAGTGGTGGTGGTGATAGCACTTTAAGGTTCACAGAACACTTTGAATATTTTATCATATTTGATCCTCCCAACAACCCTCAAAGTGCTGCTATCATCATCATCATCATCATCGTCGTCATCATCATCATCTCCTACATTATTATCCCAATAAATAAATCTCATTTCCATAGTGGCTTTTCACCTTGACCCATAAAATTACTAGATTGAGTCCACTACAGAGACTCTCATCAACACAGACCAAAACTTCATTCAAAGTTGTTGCCTGGAATAGTGAGAGGTAAAGTGATTTACCCAGGATCCCACAGTTTGTGACCCTGGGATTTGGGAGGGAGGGAACTCCTTAATCTACAAGGTCTCAGTTCCACTTGAGTTTTTGATACATTGCTATATAATGAGCAACAAATCAACATTTACATAAAAGTTTTAAGTTTTTCCTGGCAATATGCATAATCATCTTCAATCTCCACTGTGGGTGTCATTGTTATCTTCATTTAATATGTGAGGAAATTGAGACTGGAGGCATAGCCAGTCACAAAGCAAATAATTGTCTGAAAAAGTATTAGAACCTTCCTTCCTGACTTCCAGTCCAGTGCTCTAGCCACTACATTGCACTGCTGCCACAATATCTAATAATCATTGCCTACTATTTAATTATTCTGGATAAATAGCACTAGCCTGCTTGTTTTTATTCCCTCCTTTATAGCAGATGATTGTATTTATAATCATTTTTCAGTTAAATCGGCTTGCTAAGATTTACTTTTCATAGTTACATAGTTCCCTAGTAATTAGAAATGAGCAGAGACCCAAAAGTCTATATTAAGACTTGAAGAAGGCCATTTACAATTTTTCTCCTTCCTAAGGTACACCAAAGAAATATTCTACACTTCCTCCATCCCACAACTCTCCCACATTCCCCCCCATCCCTACTTCAAGAGATGGCACTGATTGTTAATGCTTGAATAGATCACTAACTTTGCAATGGAAGAAGTGAGGCATAATCTTGCTGATATCTCATCTAAAACACTTTGGAAAGCACTGGGAAAGAAACGATTGCCAGCTCAGTCACTGCTGATCACGTCCTTGGCTTCCCTACATCTTACTTGGCATCTGCTCTTCAGCAGTTGGCTAACACTAGGTTCTTCGTGAGTATTATTGCCTTGGCCAGTACTGCTCCTGCAGTGCAAAAAGCTCCACAATAAAGTCAGCACGGCCTATCTCTCTGTTTCAGGTTACAATAGCTACATTTAAATAGTCCAACTCTCAAATCTGATTGTTTAGGACAAAGAATGGTTTGGCATAGTGTAGGACTACAGGTAAAGTAGGTAGACACTTATGTGGGTTGACCTACAAGGTTCTGAGAAGACCCCTGGCCCAAAAATATTTTATCCATTCATTCCTGTTGTGTTACTGCTATTCATTCTCCTGTGTTAAGCACTATCTTTGCTTCAGAAAAGGAGCTATTAACCCAGTGTCCATGATAGACAGAGAGATAGAGATAGATAGATGTGTGTGTGTATATATATATATATATACATATATATATAAATGTATGTGTGTATATGTGTGTATATAATGTGTGTATACACAAACATGTGCATATGTGCATCATACATGTATATTCACATAATGTACATGTGTATACACATGCATATACACAAATATATACATGTATATAAACATACATGTGCACACATTTGCCTATATGTTTATATATTTCAATGTGTATGTGTATAAATATGTAGAGAGAGGGGTAGATGGATAATGAATGGATGATAGAGAAATAAATAGAAAGATAATAGAAGATAGATAAAGATAGATGTGGTAGATAAGTGAAAGAAAAGATAAACACAGACATTACTATATTTCAATATAAGTGGGTTTACTTTGCAATTATATGTGTTTTATTTTATGCATTTTCTGAGAAGGGGTGTAAAGGTTTCACCAGGTACTGAAAGGGTCCAGGACTCAAAGAGGATTAAGAACTCCTGGTGTAGAGGCATGATTGGATCATATGTTTAGTGAGATGGGATTTCAGAGGCTTTTTAGTTCAACCCTCTGATTTTACAGATGCAGAAAACAAACCCAAGTGAGTTAAAATTCCTTGCCACAGGTCATAATGCTAATAAATAAAAGGCAGGATTTGACCCCAGTATTTCTGCCTTGAGTCAGCAGCAACTGCTTCTTATAGCAAAATAAGTATGGTCCTTGGGGCCAGGAAAATCTGGATCCATATCCTGCTTTTGACACTAGCTTGGAGACTTATTTTCTTCCTCTGTAAGGGAGGAAACAAAACCTTTAGTTAATACTTCATAAAGCTATTGTAAAGCTCAAAAAATGACTATAAAAGATTTTATAAACTTTATGATCCATCAATGAGGGCTAATTTTAGAACCACTTTTAAAATGTGGAGGAGAGATAAACAAATTGTCACAAACTCAGTTAGTATAAATTGGTTGATTGGTTTTCTTAAGCCCAGAGATATCTATCCAGAAAGGAGTAAGGGTCCAATGGCAGGTAGAGCCCAGGATTTCACCTATGTCACCACATTGCCTTTGGGTCTGATTCTGCTTCACAATGAAAACCACCCATTAGATTAGATTCTAGCATTGGCACTATTTGACCTTGGACAGGTCACTAACCAACCTCATTGGGTCCCAGTTTCCAAGTTTATAAAATGAAGGGATTTGCTTAAAAGGCTGAGATCACTTCCCATTCTAGATCTATGATGAGATTATTCTAGATTTTACTCCTTTAATTCACTGACTGACAAACCTATTTGATGTTTGATAGATTTGGCCTGTACCTGAATTTGATAAGAGTTGAGTGGGTTCTCTTCTAAGATCTATTTTATACCCCTTCACCCTCTGGAAAAGAGCAGAACTCCTCACCTGGCATTAGGTTTTCTTTGCCTCGTCCACAATGAAGAAACACAACCCTGAATGTGGCATTGATTTGAAATTAGATTAAGGATTTCCTTTGCCTTTTATATTTAACAGCTGTCCTTAAGCCATGTAACTGATTAGAGATCTAAGCAGAAGTAGGGAGGGTAGAGTATGTCTTTATAATTCATGACTTATCTCTAAGAGAACATCTGTCTCTGCTGCTTATTTCTTCACTGAAATCAAAATGCTTTTGGATGAGTCAAAGATTCAGTCCAGATATCCTAGAAAAGGCCTGAGTCTAACCAAGAATCCTGAAAACCCAGCTAAGAATGGGAAATAGAAAGAAGTACCCCAATTCTGTAACCTCAGGACAAAGGCACCTTTTGTATCCAGATGAATTATTAATCAGATTAACTGTAGCAGAAAATTGAATTTATTCATTAAACGTCTATTTCACAATTCAAAGTATAAAATAATACTGTAGAAGAAAGAGTGTCCAGGATGCTTGGCAGGACTGATTGTGCAATTAACTATGCAGTCTTGGAACAGGTCACTTTACTTTTCCAAAACCTGTTTATCCATATGTAAAATGAAGATGTTGGATTTTATGAATCCTTAAAGGTCCTTTGAAGCTACAGGAGTCAATGATTTAATGATTCCAATGCGGGGGGTGGGGTGGCAAAGAGGGAGGAGGAGAGTCAGGACCTGTCATTTTATTGATATATGAACTCCCAGTAGGCAAACTTCTTCTACCAATACAAATTGACAAATTTAGTCTATAGCCTTCTGGAGTTTTATGAGGGCATCAAGTTACCTAGGGGTTATGCAGCCAGTATATGTCGGGGGCGAGACTTGAACCAAGGTCTTTCCAGTCACAAAATCCTAAGTGTGACCTTAAAGGACCTTAAAGGCCAGATGGTTCTGCCATCACATTTTATATATGACAAAACTAGGTCTCAAGAGATCACAGTTGGGCTTACCCAAGGTCACACCAGTAAAAAGCATCAGAAATGTTGATTTAATTCAATCAGAGTCTGTGGCCTTTCTACCATGTCATGCCATGACTTCTCCATCAGCCCTCTTTCCCTTATTCCAGTTGCCTCTCTAAAGCAAATATAACAGTTGCTATTGTTGTTGCTTATTCATTTCAGTTGTGTCCAACTCTTCATGATCCTTTCTGGGGGTTTTCTTGGCAGAGATACCAGAGTAGTTTTGCCATATTCTTCTCTAGCTCATTTTACAGATGAGTAAACTAAGGCAAATAGAGATCAAGTGACTTGCCCAGGGTCACACAGCTAGGAAGAGTCTCAGACTGAATTTGAACTCACTGAGATGAGTCTTTGTGATTCCAAGCCCAGTGCTCTAGCCATTGTGCCACCTAGCTCTTCAAATACCACACACTCTCCTTCATATATAAAAGTCTATCCCTTCTCCATCAATAGGACATACGCTTTAGAGCATTTTCCAGTAGGTAGGGATGGGTTAGCGTAGAGCAATTTACTCTGCTTTTCCAAACACTCCTTGCCACCTGCAAGTATGTATTCATAAGAAATCTGACTGGCTTTTGGAGTAGTCTATGCCAGTGAAACTGAAAGAATTAAATTGAACCAGGAGAAAGAGGAAACTTTGGACTCCATCTCACGAGTTTGGAGAGTTAATCAGCTGAACTAACCAGTAATGTACCCATAATACCTTGCCATTCAACATTCCTTTCAAAAGGCATTTAGGACACGACATCAAGATAAACAAGAAGCAAAACACCATTCCTCACCATCCCGAGAATATAAGATTAATACGAGTGGCCATGAAAAGCTAAGCCACGTGTCAGATGCTGCATTCTATGGACTATCCTGTCTCCTGCTTCCATTGTCTACTTTTATCAACAGCTCTAAACCCCAGTCATTATTAGTGTCCTAATAGGCCGTCCTGAACCACCTCCCCTCTGAGCTAATCCTCTTGGGGAATAAGAAGAGCCACAATTCTGAAATGATATGCAACTTTGGGTACATTTTGACATACTTTATATGCATCATCTTATTTCAGCCTCATATTATAGGTGCATGCTATTATCATATTCACTTTGAAGATGAGAAAACAGATGTAAAGTCATTAAGTAACTTGCCCATGTCAATCAATCAACATAAATTTATTAAATACCTAGTATATACCAGGCACTGACATGAGGGCTGGGGAAAGGCCAAAATACCCCTGACTTCAAAGAACTCATATCCTAAGGGGCAAGAAAACATGTAAATAACTAGGCACATACATGTTATATACATAGTCAAGGGGAGATAATCTCAGAGCAGCTGTGGGATGTGGGGGAGGGTGATCAGGAAAGGCTTCCTGTAGAAAGTTAAGATTTGAGCTGCCTCATGAAAGCAGCCAGAGAAACCAAGAGGCCAAAGTAAGAAGAGAAAAGATGCTGGGCACTGGAAATGGCCAAGAGATCACAAAGCCAAGCACAAGCAGCTCTCCAAAGGACTGCTGCTATGAATAGCTCTAAGATCACATAGTATAGTGAAATCTCTATTTATTCAACAATAAACTAAGGTAAAACATTCAAAGAAACCAAAGTATAGCATTCATAATGATATAACATAACAACATATCACTAAATGGCCACATAGTTTTAAACAGAATATATTATTCAGTAAGTCCATAATTTAATCATCCTTTAAGGAGCAATCCTCCTTAAGGGACACAAAGTACAAAGGTCAAAGTTTTCCCACCCCGGATCACATTGTCTTAATCTCTCAGTCAAAAAGTCTTCTTTCTTCTTGACTGGAGATTAGTCCAATCATCCTTAACTCAATCATCCTTAAGGGGTACAAAGAACAGAGTAGAGTTCTCCAGCCCTTAGGCCACAGTAAACCATGATCTTCTCAGTCAGCATTAAGTACCCAAGGAGACCTCTTTTCATCTTGGCTTGAGGCTAGCTCCCAAATTCCATGGTTCCTCTTTAATGGGTCCAACTCTTGTCTAAATCAACCTAACTGTCACCTGGATTCACAGGGAGGCAGATCTCAGCTCCTGGTCCAGTTCCTCATCCAGCTCTTTCCATATTGAAGCTCACAGTGTCCAATGCACCTCAAGTCCTTTTCTGTTTCTAGGAAGACAAAGCTTAACAGAGTCAAAACAACATTCACAACATTACAGACACCATCATCAATTCAATATCTGCCTGTGAAATCAACACAGACCCACAAACAAGGTCTGAGAACTCAACACAAATCATCAATATAGTCCCAGGACCTTTGAAACCCTCCTCCAGGACTTCTATAAACAGACAACAAGAAAATCCTCTTTCAGAGCTCCAGTAAGGTCCCAGGGCTTCTGTACAAAGTATTACAAACGCAAGTCAACCAAGACAGAATATACAGAGTGCCGGCCACCACAAGTGTTCCCTTCTCAGTTCTGCTCTCTCCCAGCTTGTGCTTCTGCTTTTATGTATCACTAGCTCCTCCCTGTTCCACCCACCTCTTACCATCCTTTCTGTTCCTGTCTTTGACAAGTCCCTCCCACTGTGGGTTTCACAAGTTCTGTTTCCTAATAAAGACTTGGTATAATCATGGGCAAGGCTCAACTGAAACAAGGCACTAAGCACTTGCTTGCTTGCCTTTACAGAGATGAAGTATCATGTTTGGGGAAGAGGTAATCTAGTGTAGCAGGATCAAATGTGGAGCGTGCAGAGAGAATTAAAGTATAAAAATACTGGAAAGGTGGGAAAAGGCCAGGTGGTGAAAAACAGGCTCATTCAATAAGTACCTGTGGCAGAATTTAGACTAGCTCTTCCTGGTCTAGCACCCCGGTCTAGCATTCTATCCATTGCATCAGATGGTTTCTCCTTGATAGTTTAGCACTTTTCCCCAGTCCTTCCTTCTCCTTGAGATCAAATGTGTCCCTTATCTTAGATACAGTGTTATAAAGTATTTTATAAAATATTATAAAGTATTATACAGTTATAAAGTATTTCTGTAAGCATGCCTCTTTCTAACCCTAATTTGTAGAAAAGCCTAAACATTCTGTCTTTGGGAAACAATTATGCTAGACAACTGCTTCAAGTCATGTAATCCTTGGCCTTCTGTAATACCCAGAGTCAAGTTCATTTATTTATGTCTGGCTGGATCTACCTGTAAAGTAAGAGCATCATCGTCATCATCACCACCATCACCATCACTAGCATTTATATATCATTTTGAAGTTTGCAAAGTGTTTTACAAACATAATATCATTTTATCCTCAACAACACCTCTGGATATAGGTGTTATTATTATTGCCTTAAGTCAACAGATAAGGAAACTAGGTAGATAGAGGTTATGTGACTTACCCAGGGTTATAGGGCTAGGAAGTGTCTGAAGTCAGATTTGAACTCAGGTCTTCCTATTTCAAGACCTAACATAACCTAACTGCCTACAAAATGTAGTTGCACCATTATTTCTTGAACCATCTTTAGAACTGAATCATATCTATAATGAGGAATTAGAATCCTTGGTTTTCCCATCATGTATTTGGGCTATATCAACAATGATGCTGGAAGGGCCAACCTGTTCACATTTTTCAACCCAGTAAGATGAACTCCTCTTTCTCTATTGTCAAAAACTGGGTTCAATTTCTGGGTTATCATGCTTAAGGAAAAGCATGTGATTCCATAAAGTGCTAATACTGTAAATACTAGTGCTAATGTTAACATTTACAATGTTATTTAAACTCAAATGTTAGTGTCCTTCCTACTATACCATATCCATGTGACAGAAAAGAGTAGGCAAATACAAAATAATTTTAGCCTCCTAATTAGAGTTATAGCTGGAAGATCTCTAAAATATTACTGGAGATAAACAGAGTAAGTTTCACAGTACCTTTAAAAGTTAATCCTATCTGTAGTTGTTATATGTCCTTTGATGCTAGCCTAGAGAAATATCCCCAGTCCACTTTCAGGAAAAAAGTCATTCTTATGCCAGATATAAATGAACATTTGTTGAGACATGATAAAAATCAACTGTTGTTTTGAGCCCAAAACTCTCTGTTATTATACCAATCACACTGAAAATAGATTATAAATGGAATTTCAGGGTCAATATCATTAAAGACCCACCAATAAATAAAGTTTCAGAACAAAATTCACTTTTTTAACATAAGTATCTTTTTATCTTAGATACAGCTAGGTCCCAGTTAGTACAAATAACCAATTCCCTGAAAGAATGTGTTTGTCTGGTTTTTACTGTATATTTCCATTGGGTTAGGACCAATTACCACTTTTAACATAATAATAATTTCAAATAGTATTAATTTGAATACATTGAACCTCTCCAAGTGATTTATTATTTGTACTAGTCAGGACATACATCAAGGGTACATAAATGATTTGTGGTTTCATCAGTGTGAGAACTCTTGAGAATAGCCTGAGACTCAGACAGGTTAAAGGATTTGTCCATGGTCACACAGTTTCAGAGGTATGATTTGAACCTAAGTCTTCCTGACTCCTGGTCCAGAATGCTATTTACTATTGCAAGATACTTTGAGTATATAAAGAATTAAGGGGGGAAATAGAGTAATTTTTTCAATACAATTAAAATATGATAGGCACATCTTTTATGCCTAAAGTTATATAGCAAAGTCTTCAGTCTTAAAGATCCTATACTTCACTCTCTCATTCTGGGCATGGCCCAAACCATCTATTTCCAGCACAGCTATTTCAAAGCCATAGCTATTCCACTAAAGAGCTATGCATCTATAACGGCCAATGCAATACCCATAGCAGCTGCTATGATTATGCAGACATATTTCCAGGGCTGAACTGTAAAATATAACAAACTTTCTTCCTCAAAGACAAAACCAAGACATTTATTCAGATACCAGAAAACCAATTCCACCGTGGTAACAAAGAAGTTTATACACATTAGCAATCCAAGGAGTTCTGACATCCCCAAGCCTTCCCTCCGTTAGGTCTCCCCAAAATCTTGCTCCCCCAGGCAAAATTCCTCACACTAGCTACTCAGCTCTGTCTCTCTGTCTTCCTGCTCTATCCTTCCTGCTCCATCCATTTGGCAAGTTCCTCCTATCTTGGGCTACATGTGACTTAAGCTCTGTGTGACTCAGGCCAGAGCTCAAAGCAGGTCATGTGGACCTATTAAGGGGCAGGGAAGATCTTCAAATTCCCTTAACATTACAGCATCCCAGTGGCTGATTGGGTAACTTGCCTTACCACACACACACTTTCCAGGGCTAAGAACGAAGTAGCAGGACCATACTGCTCCCTGGAAAATCTGTCCAGCAGCTTAATGTCATGGAAACCTACCCAATCTGCTTTGTGGATGTCATCCAACCCTGGACACTCTGTATAACCTTGGGAAGGACAGATTCTCTTCAGTCTCACTGATCCGGCCACCATCAGTTTTCCCCTGGTCTCACTGAGACCTACAGATTCATAAGCAGTTGGCTGGGAAGAGGAAAAGTCCTATCTAAATACACATGTGAATTTTGCAACTTCCTACTTATAACTACATTGATAAGGACAGGATTCCACACAGGAAATAATGATAATATTTAGAGGAAACCTGATGACTTAGGAAGACATAGCTGGCCAAAATTCAGATCAGATATAACCTGGGTGGTGAGCCACTCCTCAAACTACAGGGATAAGACTTCTGCAAGCAAAAGTCCACTCTGAAAAGAACAAGGTATAATTGTGCCTACAAAGGAGAAAATGGAAGCCTTAGCCTATCTGTGGCCAGTGACCTGGGGCAGTGGGACTAGTGGGATTCTAACACATCCATAGATATGGGATTGCATTGAGAAGAGTAATTAAGAACTTTAAAAATAACCCTCAAAGCATACAATAAAAAAATGAGCCAAGATTCATGGTTGGCAAGATGCCTCTCTGGGACTTCAAAAGAAACAAATAGGCAAAAGGACTCTGTTGACATATTTTGAATGATGGAGACATGGACCTACCTTACCATTACACTATCAAGAGGGAACCTGATATTTCTTCCTCCTGTCAACTAAGGACAATAAAAGGAACTCATTTTTTTTTTGCTACCAGAGGGTTGAAAAGAAGAGATACAAAGGGGTGGCTAGGTGGCGCAGTGAGTAGAGTGCTGGCCCTGGAGTCAGAAGGACCTGAGTTCGGATCCAGCCTCAGACACTTAACACACACACAAACAAAAGCCTAGCCATGTGACCTTGGGCAAGTTACTTAACCCCAATTGCCCTCCAAAAAGCAAAACCAAAAAGAAAAGAAGAGATACAAGGTATACATAGAAATCCCTATTGCATCATTTGGGGAAAAGAGTGCCAACAGCCTACTCTTAGTCTAAAAAGACAGAACTCAGGGGAGAACATAATAAAACCTTAAAAATCATAGTTTTTCAAAGAATTGGTTTAATCCCCTCACTTAACATGTGAATCCATCAATCAACCAGTTTTTTGTTTTTTGTTTTTTGGTTTTTTTTAGCACCTGGGATACACAAACAAAAGTGAGACCATCCCTGACCTTGAAGATCTTACAAACTACCCCTGGGATAAAACACTTATAGAAGGAGGAATACACAAACTAAATCTAACTTGGGATAAGACAAAAATATACAAAATAAATAGAAGATAATTGAGGGGAAAAGGAAGAAAGCACTAGCAGATAGAGAAAGGCTTTGTGTAGAAAGCAGTACTTGAAAGAAAGTGCAGAATCTAAATGGATTTTTGTTGTTTTAGTAATTTCAATCGAGTCCAACTTTTCATGAGGCCATTTGGGGTTTTTCTTGGCAAAGATACTGGAGTGGTTTGCCGTTTTCTTCTCTGGCTGATTTTATAGATGAGGAAACTACGGCAAACAGAAGTTAAGTGATTTGCCTAGGGTCACATGGTTAGTAAATGTCAGCAATGGGATTTGAATTCAGGGTCTTCCTGACTCTAGGCCTGGCACTCTATCCACTGAATGAACCCCAAATCACACACATAGCTAATGGCAGAGCTGGGACTAGATCTCAGGCCTTTTACTTTCTAGTCTAGAACTCTAAAGATGGATGCTGGTGCCTCTCTCCCCCATCCCTCCATCTCCAACCTCAACTCAAACCTTCTTCCTGGGCTTCTGGTACTGGGTAGGCAGAATTTTACAAGCTAAGGCAAAGACAGAAGAAACAGAGCCAGAGATGTATTATAGCTGATTAAACTTTTCTCCCATGGCCAACACAGAATAGTCCCTGTCCTTTCTTTTCACCTTGGTCAGAGAAAGAGGAGGAGAACTACTCTAACAAAGTCACACTGCTTTCTGAACCCAGCAGACGTCTGAGACTGCTGAACAGCACACTTCAGGTAGCTCAGCCAGGGTAGGGATAGGGAGGAAATAGCCTGGCACAGAGCCCAGGATTCCAGCTGACAGGTGCACATTTCCAGAAGGACAAAAAGAAATTCTTCACCTTATGTGTTTGACTTTCTTTCTTTCTTCTTCCTAATGCAGATTTTATTGATGATGCCACAGCTCTTGCAAAAATCTGCATATCAGAAATGTTAAAGCATAGAAAGGTGGTTTACCTGTAGTTGACAAACTGGGATTGGGCCTTTAAAAATGAACCTGGAGCTTTAGACTGAGATAGGATCCATGCTACCTTGAATCCATAACTCAAACCTGGGGCATGGCAGAGTCTGTTTAGATAGGTTGACACTTAGGATAATGGACCAGGATGAAAAGCTACATAATGGAGCTGGAGTTTTAGGGGTCCAGTTCTGACCAGATCCCTATATTTGAGCAAGGTAAAATTAAAAGGTGACTTTGAACTTTAGAGTAAGAGGCCATTCCTTGATAGATCTGAACATGTATTAGACAGCTTAAGGTACCTAATGTGATTTAAAAAAAAGAGAGATTGTCACTAGACATAGGGGCATGGAGGACAGCTGGAGAAATGATGTATTGCTATAACAGGAAAAGGACTTAAATGAGTCAGGAGACCTATATTCTTCTAGCTAGCTATGTGACTTCTGCCAGGGCTAGTTTTGTGACCTTGGGGAAAATCACTTTTTTTCGTTGTCTAGGAAATTAAAAGGTTAGATGAAAAGACCTCTAAAATCCCTTCCAGCTCCAAGACCCATCTTCTAAAGATCCCAATTCTTCCCTAGAACATTGAGTTCACTACTTAGTTCATACAGTAAAAACCTGATGATTTGAAAATGTTAATGTGAAATATTAATGTGAAAATGTTAAATCTAAGACCCAATTTGCTAACAAATAGTGACTTAGGCATAAGGGGAGCCTGACTCAATGAGCTTGGCAGGAAACCAAGAGATTTGGCTTTGCCTCTAACTGTATGGCCTTGGACAAAGAAAACATTGCTCTTCCCTGAATCTATTTTCTCTTTTTGTTAAATGAAGATGTTGAACTGGATGTTTTTAAAGCTCAATTCAATGTAAAGGTAAAATATGTACATATAATACATATATTTTTCCATCACGTTAATCTGACCTAGGAACAATAAGAGAAATAAGCAAGTGCATTTTAATAATCTGTGAAGGTTAAAAAAAAATAAAACAGGACTTGTCTTCTGATGATATGATACATCCAGAACTAACAGCCTCTGAATTTATACTAATACATGACCTCATGACAAATTGAACAACTCCAGGACACGAGTTAGCTGGTTTTACCATCTAGAATTTAATTTCTGCAGTTTCAACTATTTCAATTCTATATAACAGACAGGTCAGTCCTATTCATAGAAATTAGGAACACTACTACTCTAAGAAAGGTACACAGGATTGGGGAAAATCACTTGGGACTAGGTATTATAAAACAATGTGTTTCAATGCTAAGGCCATTTTTCTGCCTTCCAAATGGTCCCCCAAGAGCAGCATTTCAATTCATATACTGAATCTTCATAGAGAAAATTTCTCTAAGACAACAGTGCTGAATATGGAGCCAAAAGACCTGCATTCAAGTCCCAGTTCTTAAAAATTAGTAGGATCTTGAGAAAGGTATTTACTCAAGCCCCATTTTCCTCATTGGTAACATAGAATAATGGTTAATATTTGCTCTATCTCTTTTTCCCATTTTAAATGTGAGAAAACTGATGCTTAGAAAGGATTTACCTTTCTAAGAATTTACCTTAACCATAATCATGTAGGTGATAAGTGCCTGGGCCGATATTCAAACCCAAGTCTCCTGACTATAAATCTAGAATTCTTTCCCTTATTTAACTATACCAGTCCTTCTCAAGTTTAGCTACCTACACTTATTTAGCATTTAGACAACAGGATTATTGTGAGGAAAGAACATTATAAAACAAAGTGTTATAGAAACATGAATTATTATTATTATTATAGCCACTCATTATTTTCAAATGCTGAAGTATGTTGTCATGGCAACATCACTTGTAAGGGATATTTCAGTTGAGATATAGCCAGCAAGTAGGTGGGTGCTGGATGATGCTGTATATTTAATGATAAGCTAAAGGACATCTAATAAAAGCTGAGTACATTGGGTGTGTTTACTTAGAAACACAAAGTAGTAGGTACCCTGCAAAATGTGCAAGCAAGCAGTTTGTAACCCAGCTTTGATTACCATAGGCATCAGCACATTTTGAGGCTTTTCTCTAACTGTGGGTTGTACCTTTTACTAGTTATCTATGGTATACAGGTTATGTCAGAGGGAGGCATATACTGTTCCAAGACAAAAACCTAGCAGGTAAGAAAATTAACTTCTATCTTGTCACTGGTAGTACAGAGAGCAATTAGGAAATTGATGCTACAGATCTGATAAACTTGAGTTTTTAAGAATGATAACTTGAGACTGACAAGATGCTGTCAATTGTTACAGAAGACATGAGCCTGCTGGGTTGTCCTTGACTGTCTTTCAAGAAATAATTGAAGTGATCTTTTCCAGTCTGCTGTTACCAGCAGAGAGATGATCAAGATTCTGCCATTGTCACAGGGACAGTGCCCAGAAGAATATATATTCAGTACCACTGTAATTAAGGAAACTGTTACCTTTCTGAAGATAATCAGGGGTTGCATATACAAAACGTAAAAATATTTAAGCTTTTACCCTGGTCTGATGATGTCTTGAATTTGCATTTGAGCCCTACAATTTAAGCTGTGTGATTCTACAAAAACAGACATTTCTCAAGTTATAGGGATGGAAGTCAGAATGATTCCCTTATTTTTTTTTCTGTTCATGAGATGTGTTTTTATGATAGACCTCAAAAGACAATGACAAAAAAGTTATAGGATGAGACCCTAGACCAGGCCTGCACAACCTGTGACCTCTCAAAGGACTTCCACTACATACAAAAGATGTTTTCCTCTATATTTTTCGTGAGCCATCCAAAATCCTTCACTAGATAGTATCTACTACAAGTTCAAAGGTTATCACAGAATAATTTAACTTCTCCTAATATCACTGTGAGGTCTGTGCTGGGGGTGGGAGGGTAGGGAGAGTTGTCACCCATAGAAGGTTAGAGGAGGCTCCCTGAAAGAGGTAGTTTTTGATTTGGGATTTAAAGGATGGATAGATGTACAATAGGTTAAGATTGATGAAGAAACTTATTTTGTACATAGGGTCTCTCAATTAATCTCTAGACCTGGTGTCTATGAACTTTTTAAATATTTTGATAGCTATGTTTCAATATTAGTAGTTTCCTCTATAATCTTATGTTTAAAGTTTGCAAAACACTTTGCAAAACTTCTCATCACAACCTCATAGCAAACCTGAAAGGATACAGGATATTCTATATGAATGGATATTATGTAAATATAATTATCTAACTTTTATAAATAAGGAAACTGTGGCTCGCAAGGGGTTAAGTGCTTTGTCTATAGTCATACAGCTTGTAAAGATCAGAGGCCAACTTTGAATCCTAGTCTTTCAGACTCCAAATCCAGCACTCTGTCTACTATGCCATGCTACCTTGAATATATGCAACTGCTACCTTATTTGTGGAAATTCTGAAAATGAGGAAAACCATTACAAAATTTAGAGATACATTTAGAAATTAAAAGATTTTGCCTACTTCCAACATTAGTATGTTTAGATTTATGCTGAATTTTTTATGGCCAGCATTCTTATAACCTAAATTTGTGTCTGGTGGGGGATTGAGGGGGCCAGAGAAGGAAATTAGTTAAATGAAGTGGTTGAGAATCCATGGGAAAGCCAAAAGGGACCATATATATCAGAGAACATTGCAGAATGTCCTCCTTCCTGGAATGACTATCATCAGGTAAAATTAGCCCTACCACTCATTTCCCACAATTCCTAAAGCCTGCACAAAGTCCACAGATCAAGAAAGGAGTTTTAATTGTCATGTGGTCAATGTATATAAATGCCCAACACACACATACTCCAACATTTGCAGCCTCTGAGTCATGTCTAAGAGCCATGTCTGACAACCCCATGTCTTTGTGGCAGGAAGAAAAATCAGAAATGGACTACTTAAGCTTTATTAGTAGTGACTAAACTACTGTCTTGTTTTTTCACAGAACAGACTGGCAAAGTGTGCTGTAACAAGGCAGTGATTTTAAAATATGATTAATGAAGTTGCGGAAAATGTTCATGGTGTTCTCAAAAAGCAAAATGACTCAGAGTTGATGTGGTGTGTGTGTGTGTGTGTGTGTGTGTGTGTGTGCGCGCGCGCGCGTCTAAAACCAAACACATTTGTGCCAGTAAGCATCCTAATTCCAAGAGCAGATTTGAGCTTCTCTCTTAATTGGTCTGAAAATCTCAGCCTAGAGTCTGGGATAGCAGCAGGATCTCATGCTTAGTTTCAAACATGATGGGTTTCATAATCTCCATTCCAGGTCAAGGTGACATTTCTTATGGGTGTTTCTAATCAGGGAACATTGAGAACATATAAAGATTTTACCAGTAGCTAATTGGCCCATTTAGCAAAATATTAATGAAACCAAGGTGGTGTAAAGATGTGCACACAGAATCACTTTGGACAAGACCATTGTAGTTCTCTTTTCAAAAAGAAAAAAGAGAAATTTAGCCACTCATTGTAGGATTTGCCTACAACAAGTCGCTAGGGGTACCAGACATTTCTGAAAGGAGTTGGAAGAAGCTCTTTGCTCTCAGATCATGCTTGAATTTCTGGTGATCAATGAAGCCACTCAGCAGTTTAATAATAACTTAATGTCCATTTTGGAAAATGTCTGCATATACACTACTTCCTGAATAACAAGGTTTTCCCGTGATCTTGGCTTACTTCCTTAACTGTATTCAAGGTCAATGTCTTCTTCTTTTGTATAATCCCCACTTCTAGTATGTAAGCCTGGATAAACTGTAACCATGAGAAACAGCATAGCATAGTAGATTGACAGCTGGCCTTGAGGGTAAAAAGACACAGGTTTAAAAGAGCTCTTAAATATACTGGCTGCCATGACTCTGAGCAAATCACCTGATGTCTCTCTGAGTTACCTAGGTAACTCTGAAAGACAATAAATTGCAGAGAAGGTACAATTCTAATCTCACTGGTAGAGGGAATATCGTCATTCAGGAATTCCCCAGAACAATAAAATCACAAGCTTCATTCCTATCCTGCTGTTGTGAACACTACTTAGAAATGTGCTTAATCATCTTGGAAGGGAACTTAGGGATCCTCTAGTCCACAATGATTTTTTGATGAACCTTAAACTGAGATTATTGAAGTGACATTTTTAATGTCACGTGGCAAGTTACTTCAAGGCTTATGAGGCACTGTCCTCACTACAAACCAATAAGGAAGATAATGCTCATTTTAGACGTAAGAAACTGATGCTTAGAAAGAAGATATCTTACCCATGATCATGTAGGTGATAAGTGCCTGGGTTGATATCCAAACCCATGTCTCCTGACTAAATCTAGCATTCTTTTCTTTATTCCACTATACCAGTCCTTCTCAAGTTTAGCTACCTGCATTTATTTAGCATTTATTTTTCAGGGTATTAAATGTCATTACATTATTCCATGAATATTTATTTGGTTTGTCTAAACAGTATTCCCTGTTGTGTCACTAGTTCCATTTTACTGATTCAAATGAATGAGGTACTTTAGCCAGGGTTCTCTAGGAAGAGTGGGTCAAGGTCATAATCACAGAATCACAGAATTTTAGGTAACAACAAAGTCTCACTTTATCCCCAGTGTGTAGAGTTTAGGGTTTAGAGAATATGCTATAGTTGTGATTGCATTCTCTGTTCCTTAAACTCCTTTAGACAGGGTCCAAGACTGACCTTGCATTCCCTACCAGAATGCTAGACATTACAAAAAGAATATTTCCTCTTGGTATGACTTACTCATAACTTAGAAAAATACCTTCCCAAGTACCAAAATTAAGCCATATTTCAAATGAAGTAGAACATAACACACACATACACACTGCCGCTTTAAAAACTGACCTTATGTATCTAATCCTTTATTCACAGAGCTAAATCTTAGGTCAGCAAGATACTATGACTAACTACTAGAAGACTTTAGCCAGAATATGAAAGTACATCTCAGTATCCCTCCTAAAAGGGTCAGGGAACCTTTAATCAATCACAGATTGTGCACAAAAACAAAAACAAAAAACAGTTTCTACTAAACCTGAATAGGGGTATAAAGATTTCAGACTGAACTCTCAGACCCCAAAGGAAAAATCAGCACTCTTATAGTCTAGGCAGAAAGAATCTCATCTGTTCTACTGTCTATTAAAATCCAACAGTAAAAGAGAAATGTTTGGACATTCATGTTATCCAAGGAAAGATCTGTTTATGTCAGAAGATTTACATTGAACTTCTAATCTATAAATTCAGGGATTTGGGTAGGGCAGTGGAGAGTGTAATTAAGACTCGAATTTTAAATTTACACGTAGTTTGTTTCAAAGACAAATTAAATGCTTTAAAAGAAATTTTATCAAGTCATTCAGAGTAAATAGTTCTTTGGAAGGCCATTTGTCCTCTTCAGATGTCTTTTACAGAACTCAGTCACTTCTTATCATCCTAATAGCAGTTCCTATTGATGAAGGTGGGCCCCAAAAATAACAGCAGGAGACCTAAAGACAATTCAAAAGAAAAGAATTTTTATTGGGAAGGACCTTTGGAAATAAAATAACTTTCACTCTCATCTTCATGATTGAAAAGTAAAATAGGCTACAGGTAGGTATCAAGAAGTAAACATTTAATTTGTTTAATTCCTATTAAGAAAATGTTTTCCTTGCAAACACATATGTGCCGGAAGAACTTAAACCAAGTTTAGCGTGATCTACAATTTATCATTTCTTTAGGAGTAAGTGCTATGTTTATAATGATTCATGGAAGATGGAAAAGGCCAGACTGCAATGAACCCCAACATTTGCCACAGTTTCACAAAAATATCGAAAATTAAAAGCCATCTATGGTAAGAAAACCTATCTTTTCCCCTATTGGTTTGGGCTTTGTCAAACTTTCCAATTTGGAATAAGGCATCATGATTCCTTTCTTTGGACTCCTTCCAATTTGCCCTAGATAGACATTTTGTTTATTTTTTCTTCACTATCCATTTGGTCTCTTTAATCCCTTCAGTTTATATGTCCTTTCATATTATATGGACATTTTTCTCAGGGACATTTGACCATACCCTAGTCCCAAGTCAATCTTAAACCAACTTAAACTTGAAAAATGCTACAAATGAATAATCATCTTTCTATTGTACTGTGTTATGGAAATGCTTATTTTCTTCCATAAATTTAAAAAAATTAAAAGAAAAATGCTTCTAATAAGTGCCACATTTGCTAGTATCCAAAGTGGATCAATAAAGGAGGTCAAAATAAAATGAAAGTTTCCTCTCCTGGTATCTCAGTTCTAATTCTAAATCCTTACTTCCAAATCTTTCTGAAAAACACTTTGTAGGAATTTTGACATTTGCAAAATGGACCCAAATTTCAATATTACTAGGTTCTTGGATTTCATCAGTGTGAAAACTCCCTCTCTAAATACAGATCACAATCCCTTTTACAGTTTAGTAGATGTTCCTTTAGAAGTAGTATGACTGAAAATTTTATCATCCCATAGCTGATATTTTCAATGAGGCTCCCAAGGGTAAATAGCCTTGTCTTTGGACAACAAACATTTAGCCCAAAACTGGGCCCACACTCAAGGCCTTTCAAGCTGAATGAGACCAACCTATTGGCATAGGCTAGGAATACAGAGGGTCATCTTGCAGTCACAATGAGGTATCAGAGAAGACGAAGGTTCAGGATGAACATCAAAGTTAAATTCCTTACTCTTGGGCACCAAGTACCCAGGATTTTCTACCTCATACAATTCACTATATGACAGGTAGAGGCAATGTTGTTCCCTTTATTTTTATAAGAGGAGAAACTGGTGAGCACAGAGTTATGATGACCTGCTTAAGATTTCACAGAAGTGAAGAAGGGACTAAAACTAAAGTGCTTCACCTTTCAGCCAAATTTTCCAGCAGAAAATGAAGTGCAATGAGACAAAATAAAAATATTAATAACTTCTATTTCCTTGGTGTATAAGGTTTGCAAAATATTTTCTCCAAAATAACCTCCTGAGGGCGGTTGTGCAAGTATTCCTGTATCCATTTTATAGATTAGGAACCTCAGGCTCTGAAAAGTGAAGTCACTTAATCATACTCACACAGCTGCTAAATACTGGGCAGACTCCAGCTGTGTATCAGTGAGAGAGAGAAAGAGAGAGAAGAGAGTAGAGGGGACAGGGAAGTGAGAGAGAATGTAATAAAAGAGAAATGAGAGAGGGGGAGAGAGAGAAAAATGGAGGGAGAGAGGGAGGGGAAAAAAGAAATAGGGAGGGAGAGAAATGAGAAAGATGAGCAAGTGTGGAAAGGGGGAAAGAAAGAGGGATGGGGACAAAGAGAGAAGAGAAAAGAGGGGAGGGGAGGGGAAAGGGAGGAGAAGGAAGAAAAGGAGAGTCAGACAGAGATACAGAGAAGGGAGGGAGGGAGAGAAAGGGAGAGGGAGAAAGAGAGATTAAGAGTGGAAGTATCGTTTAGCAATATGTCCTCAGGCACTGTTCTGGGGACACAAATACACATATGGAATACAGTCTGCTTGCAAAAAGCTTACATTCTACTGGAGGAAGACATGGCATAAAATGGAGATAAGACAGGATACTGACGATGCAAAGAAGGGTGAAAAGGAGAAAAAAAAGGTTAAGCCTCATGTACCAGAGCCTGGTGACCCAGGGAGAAAGTACAAGATTGGAACTAGGGCTGATATCATAAAGAGGGCCAGGAAGTGAACTACGGTTTCCTGACTCCATGTCCAGCACTCTTTCCTCTGTGTTTGCCTCTCAGGCAAAGTGAAGAAGAGAGGGAGAGAGACAAATGTTCTTTTGAAAGCCCTGTCAACAACAGCAACTATTGATTAATTACCAAAAGTCCCAAGGCAACAATTAACTTCGGTTCAGGCTAGAGTCTGATCTGGCTCATTTGGCATTTATCCAGAAGATAAGTTCCCTAAATCACAAGTCTGCTCAGACTAAACAAAGTAAACTAGATCTGTCTCAGTTGCTAATATGGTACTCAGCAGAGCAGGTGGTTGCAAAGTAAACAGTATTTGAAGAAGAGGAGGGGGGAAGGCAGTGGAAGGATTTTCATGAATGCTTACCTGCACTTATAACATTCTTGCTGAAAGAAAAAAGGTTTTGAGTTACATTGAAGGTTAAATCTGGAAAAAATGGTTAAATCTGTTTAGTGTAAATATCATTTCAGTTGTTTATGTTGTATTTCAGTCATTTTTCAGTCATGTCTGACTCTTCATGACCTTTTTGGGGGGTTTTCTTGACAAAAACACAGGAGTAGTTTTCCATTTCTTTCTCCAGTTAATTTTACAGATGAGAAAATAAAGGCAAAAAGGTAAAATGATTTACCAGTCAGGCAGCTAATAAGTATTTGGGGCTAGATTTGAATTCAGGAAGATGAGTCATTCTGACTCCAGGCCTGGCATTCTATCCACTACCCCACCTAGGGTATTGCTTATAGTAGCCTCCAAATTCAATATTTCAATATTTTTAAATGAAATTCTTAATTCATCATCCTCTTAAAATACCCAGGTGCACCATGAGTTTGCTAGCACTGAATGCAGTTGAAATTGCAAAGTAAACTCTGCAGTGAGTAACTATTTAATTAAATTCAATAAGCATTTATTATATGCCTACTGTGTGCTAGGAAAACTGCCAGTACAAGGTATACAAAGGTAAAAAATTAAAAACAGTCCCTTCCAAGATTGATCTCTAATTTAACTTTCCTCCTAGGCCCTTTACTTATCATTCCTGTAATTTAAGGTGAGTTCAAAGTTTGTTATATATTCTTGTTTTTCCTTGAACATCAAAATGTTTTTGTGTTCATTAAGCTATAATAAAAAAAAGAAAAAATTGTTTTAGGCCCAAGGTCATCCATTCTAATGAGGAGGATTTTAGAATATTCTTCAACCTTCCACAGTCACCACTTTTCACCCAAATATGCCAAAGTAACAAATAAACACCTACTTCACCTGTTTGTTGTTGTTGAGTCCTGTTCAACTCTTTGCGACCCTAGGTTTTTTTTTCTTTTGGGGGGAGGGTTTCTTGGTAAAGATGCTAGAGTGGTTTTCCATTTCTTTCTCTGGCTTAACAGAGTTAAGTGACTTGCCCAGGGTCACACAGATAGTAAGTGTCTGAGGGCATATTTGAATTCATGAAGGTAAGTCTTCCTGATTCCAAATTCAGTGTTCTATCCTCTCTACCATGTAGCTGCCCTACATCCCAACTGTCTAGTTTGGGGAATTTATCAAAAGAAGACATGGAGGTAGGTAGGTCAAAATAGGAAGGGGGTCAGTCTACTGCCGCAGCCAAGTACTCGAATCTGAGAGTTCATAAGGTGGAAACAACAGAAAAGAACCTCACCAGTGCTGAACTTCATTCACCACCAGGAGTCAACTTCTTCATTTGATCTTGAAGTAATTTGCCTTCAGTCTAGATAAGAGCCTACAATTGCTGTTGCCTTGATAACTGCTTAAAGCAACTTCACCTGTGAATCTTGAGCTATGAAGAATTGAAGCTCAACAAAGCCACAATAACATTCATTCACATTGCTGGCATCCTCATCAACTCACTTTCTGCCTGAGAAATCAACATAGACCCAAGAATAAGGTCTAAGACAAAGTAACATCAAAACAGACAAAGTACTGGCACCACATGCTTCCTCCCAGTTCTCCTTTCTTCTCATTTCTCAGTTCTCATTCCCAGCAGCTCTGGTTAGCCCTCAGAAGTTCTTGGCAGCTCTCAGAAGAAGTTCTGCCACCACAAGTTCTGTTCTCAAAATCTTCTCCCCATTTCTCAGTTATCAATCCTCTTCTCAGTTCCTCTCCACTCTCAGTTCAGTTATCAGTTCTCTTCTCAGTTCTTACTTAACTCCTCAGCCTCCATGCTGCTTGCTCCCAGAAGTTCTGGCTCTCTAGCTTGGGCTTTTCTTTATATAAGGAATTAGTTCCTCCCTACTCCAGCCCCTTCCTGTTATATCAGCAAGTCCATCCCACTGTTGGATCTACAAGTTCTGGGTCTTAATACTTGACATAATTATGAACTTGGAACAAGGTGCTAAGTACCTGTTTGATTGCAAATACAAGGGCAGGGAAGATCTTCAAATTACCATTACCATTACAAGCACCTGTACTCTGCTCCCTGGGCCCTCTTTTTAATTTAGACTTTTTCTAAAGAATTTCTTGGGGAAGCTAGGTGTCACAGTGAATAGAGCACTGGATTTAGAACTAGAAAGACTCATCTTCATCACTTTGAATCTGGCCTCAGACATTAGCTGTGTGACCCTAGGTAAGTTATTTAATCCTATTTGCCTCAGTTTCCTCATCTGTAAAATGAGCTGGTGAAGGAAGTGGAAAACCACTTCAGTATCTCAAGAAAACCCTAAGTGGGGTCACAGAGAGTCAGACCTGACTGAAAAATGACAACAATGAAAAAGAATCTCTTCAATTCACCAATATAGTCAAGGATCCCATTGCTTCAGTGATATAAGAAGGTTAGGTAAAATTCAGTGCTGTCATAACTGAAGTCACAGGTGTATCTTCTGCTAAAGCTCAGGATTCAATTCAGGGATTACATTAGTCACTGTGATTATTTCTGTCATTAGTTGGTAAGGTACCTTTACTTCAAGGTTTTATTTGTTTGGAAATATAAGGGGCCTATTTTCCCTGGCAGCTCTGGGGAAGGTGAGGAGAGAATCCTTAGCATGGTGACAGTAGAAAGGACACTGAATGAAGAGATGGACCACCTGGGCAGCATTCTGCCACTTGTTACCTATATGACCTTAGCTTCCCAGTCTTTTGTTTTTCAAAAAAATCATAATGAAAGGAAATGCTAAATTTCAGTCAGAAATTAGTTAAAATAAAAAAGGGCTCTGATGTTCCATGATGCTTTAGTCTCCTGTCATTCTGTCTCTGGACTTTTCTTTAAAACAGGATTTGGCCTAGCCTTGAAACTCGGTCATAAATTTGGGGTAAAGACTCAAATTCATTATTACCAAATGGACAGTGACTTACATGCAATGACAGAAACTGTTGGCAGATGTCCTTTGCCAGATAGCTTTCATCTTTATATGAGGCCATGGAATAGAGTAAGTGAAAAGGCCATTGACTATATTTAGCAGTATGTATGTCAATGGTAATGGACTCTTCTTTTACACAGGGTAGGCAGAGGAGCCTTCAGCCTGTAGAATTTGAGGGGAAGCTGCTGAAAAACCAACCATCCATAAACAAAAATCTCCTCTTCTTCTCCCATCCCCCCAATACTATCACACACCTGGCATAGCATTATCTTCTGTTCTGTCCTAAAACTCCTGAGATCCTTCTCAAGATTGGATGCATAAAGTGGGTTCTGTTTCCAGAAGGTCAGGGTTAAAAATAAGCATTTTACCTTCTAGAGAATAGAAGATGCTGACTATAGAAACGAGGTGGGGTTAGTACATTAGCATAAATCCTGGACCATTAGGTGGAAGGTAGAGGAAAAAAATGCAACCCTCTTGGAGTAAGTCCCTAACCTCCAGAGAAAAGAAAAGGGAAGAAGAGAAAAGGGGAAGGGGGAAGGGAAACAGAAAGTCAAGTGGAGAAGAGGTGTTTAGAGGACACTTAGGAGCTTGTAGATCTAGAGCTAAAGGGAATTTTGGAGGCCATCTAGCCTGATCCCTTCATTTAACAGAGGAGGAAACTAAAATCCAGAGAGGAGAGGTGACTGGCACAAAGTCATAAGTAGAAAGAATCAGCATGGAATCTGACACCCGAGCCTGTATTCTTTCCATTGCTCCAAACTGCCTCCTCTAATAGGATGGGATAAGTAAGAGGGACAATGACCATTAGGATTGCATCACTGGCAAATGACAAATTTAAATATTGAAAATAAGAACTCATATGAAGCTCATTTTTAAGAATAGGGAGGGGAAAGCAGTGAAGGCAGAAGGACAGAGGCAATAGAATAAGGCAAATTTTTTATTTTTCACTTTCATTCACCATTTTGCATAGACCAGCCTTGGTCTTATGTGGTCAAAGTCACTGTTCTTTCTTCAGGAAGGATAAAATAATTGCCACTTCTGTCTCCTACCCCCTAAAAAGTGCATATTCCAGAATAATAAGAGACTGGCAGGGTTTGATATAATTTGCATTACTAAAAGGTGGGGTAAGAAAGTCATAAGGACAAACTTAATGAGAATTCAGTTTGCACACCATCTCATAAATACTTTTCATGCATAAATAATCTAAGAAAACTGAGTTATCAATGGTGTCAAATCCTTCAGGGAGATCCATACCTTGGGAATGTTATAGGTTTGTAACCACAAGTGATTATTCATGAGAATGCCACTAACCAATCAACATAGTGATGCCTCAGCTCTAGAAAGGGAGATCAATTTAAAACAATACGGCAAATATTCCTCCAAAGACCTAGATGCTGTTATTCCAAGGAGGCAAAAGTTTTCTCTACTACACCCTGGTTACTTTCCTGATGGAAATAGATATGTTCTTTCTGTAGACATTCTGGGGGATTCTAAGGACACTTTTAGAAGACTAATTATACTCAAGAATGTCTATCTCTTTGCTTCACGATTCTTTACATCACCATATTTGTTTCACATCTCATCAGACCATTCATTGTGGCCATCTCTTTGCCATCCATCCGCTAGACCATCAGATCTCCTGAGACCATGCCTTGGATGACTGAATCTACTTAGTTCTGAAATCACTACCCTGAATAGCCTGCTGTCCTGATTGATGGGTGAACCAATGGAAGCACATGGTTGATTATATTAAGCTACCCTCAGACCCCTGAACTACTTCACATCCCATCTTACCATTCACACGGGCCATCATGGCCATCATTGTCCAATATGTGTACCTCCCACTCTTTGTTTTCTACTTCTTGCTTTTGAGAATCCTTATGAAAGCAATACTACTATTGCTTCTGAAAGAGGCATATCACTTAATTTCCCTTGTGGCTCTGTTCACCATCCCTATTGATTCCAAAACCAAAATATCAGTCCCTAGACACCAGACCCTCCACCACCACCATCACCACTACTACCCATACTAAAATGTAAGCACCTTGAAGGGAGGGACTATCTTGCTTTTGTGTTTGAAATTCCCAAATTTAGCACAGTACTTAGCACACTGTAAGTACTTAATAAATTTGTTTCATTTGTTTAACTAATTTACCTAGCCTTCAGTAAGTAAGACTATCTAAAATAGATTAGGACTGTGAAAAGATAAATTGAGAAAGATAAAGACGAAAGGAGTATATGACAAAAATCTTTTAAAATCATGAAAAGGTTTGAACAAGATGAATTCCAAATCCCAAAACATTAGAACAAGCTTGAATGAGGTAGTTTTGGAACAAAGAAATGAGAACTCATTTCCTGCAAGAAACTGAGTAAGCCAAAAGTGTAAATATCTCTAAGATAGAGCTTAAAACTAAAACTTATCAAGCTGGAAATTAATTTGTTATTAAAAATAAAAGATGTTTCAAGTTAAAATCCAAATTTCCATTAGAAGGCATCATAAAGGGTAACTACCATCCTAGTTCACAGGGCAGTGGAAAGAACACTACATTTATAATCAGAAGACAAAGGTTTAAATCCAGCTACACCATTCACTGGTGTGGCCCTAGGAAAATCACTTCATCTTCCTGGACCTTAGTTTGTTCATCTGTAAAGTGAACTAAAAATCCTCTGGTAGCATCTTCTAGTTCTAAATTTATGATCCAATGTCCACCAAGCATATCCTTGGTGCTAGCCATTATCAAAGACTGGATGAATCCAATGTTTTGGTATAGTATGGCATCATGTGTGTGTGTGTGTGTGTGTGTGTGTGTGTGTGTGTGTGTGTTATCATGACAAACCTTCATGCTCAAGGCATGGTTCATGTTCTGGCTACCCCCCAAACCATCCTAAATGCTCTAGCCTTTCTTCTATGCCTCCTGTCACTTGTGTGTGCTCATCAAAAATTAGAAAAAGAAAAAAAATCTTCTAAGATTCTAGTTCTAGTTATTCCCCAAAGAACTTTCTACATTCTAATAAGACTCAAAAGATCTATGATCTCCTTTTTATCAAAACTTCCTCTATCATTACAGATTATAATCCATCCCCAACTTTTCTCATCATCTGTGTTTTTTGGGTCTTCCAGTAAGGATATTTTAAGCCCTATCTTCCTTCTCCCAATGACATTGTGAGTCTTGAGATAGTTTCTGTAAGGTATTGTTGAACAGCTAAAGAAAAGGTAACAGAAATATGTGATTCTTGCTCTGTTACAGATATTATCTTCTATCCCAGAACTATAGCATTCACCACACAATCCCATAGCCTACTATCCATTTGACTTCATTGGAAGAAACCTTGAGTTGTGTACTAGTAACCTTGATTCTTGATGTATAGTCCTTTCCACGTTGGTATAGTAAAGAGTTATCAAACACACAGTCCTTGCGAATACTAATGAATGTGACAAGAAACAGATTAAAATATAATTGAGAAATGTTTAACAAAATAAATAAAAATACAATAAAAAATAGATGACATTACATTTTATAAATTAATATGCAGCCTGGAGGGATCCTTATGGGCCTTTGCAGCCCCCATTTTTATTTGAGTTTGACACCACTGGTATAGGGGATAGCATATTGGACAAGGGAATCAGGAAGACCTGGGTCCAGACCTCACCCCTGACCATCAATTTGTGATCATGGAAAGGTCACCTTTCCATTCCTGTTTTCTCATTGGTTGGTAGGGATAATAATTCTTAAAGCATTTACTTCTCCAAGGTTTGTGAGGTTCAAATGACATAATAGATGTAAAGCACTTTTTAAAGCAATCAATCAAGAAGCAGTCATTGCACACTTATTCTACACCACATACTGTATGTACTATATGAATGTCAGTTGTTATCGTTAAAATAACTTAAGGTACATATCTATTGTGCCAACTTGCAGAAGCAATTCCAATTCTACCATTGATGATAGGAGTTGATAGTGGACCATATAAATTCCTCTGTTTAGCTTTTAAAGATCTTCAAGGTGATCATTCTTGTAGCATTTACCTCTCAGATGTTTTCTGAGTTCAAATGAGGTAATAGGCATAAAGAGCTTTGCCAGCTTTAAAGAATTGTATAAATCAATCAACAGGAATTTATTAAACACCTGCTATGTGCCAGGCCCTATTTAAATGTCAGTTATTAAAGTAACTTTCACATACCTATTGTACCAGCTTATAGAAGCAATTCCAATTCCACCTTTTATAATGGGGAATTAACAGTGGACAGTAATTCTTTCCTCTATCAAGCTTCAAAGACCTTCACAATCTAGTTCCAACCTACCTTTCCAGCCTTACTATACCTTACATCTTTTCCACTCTGCATTCAAATTAAACTGCCCCTCAAACATGGCATTGCATTTCCCATCTCCTTGCCTTTATGTTGGCTTTCCTCTATGCCTGGAATGCACTCCCTATTCACCTCTACCTCGTAGAATCTCTTCCTTCACAACCCAGCTCAAATCCTACCTTCTACAAGAAACCCTTCCTGATACTGCCAACTGTTATTGTCTTCCTTCTCATCTACCTTCATATCTATTTGTAGTTTTTTCTATTTATTCTCTTTATGTTTGATCTGAAGATAGTGATTTACATAATTATGTCACCCTAGGTTAGAATATAAGTTTCTTGAGGCTCTTCTTAGAGGGCTTCTCCTAAAGAGTATTAATTTTAGCAGAAAGTATAAAAGATAGAGTTCATTTGATTCTATAAAAGAAGTCAACAATTAGAAGCTGACAAACTTGACCTAAGTATCTGAGGAAATAGGATGCTTGGTCAAATCTTGATTAATTGTACTTCATGGATAGATTCAGCAAAACAATGAATAATCTAAAAATATATTGGATATATATGTTTATTGTTAATAAAAATACCATTTTGCCTCCTGATTAACTTTTGTTGACTCTGGTTTTCACATTATTTTGTCTTCTGAGAGCTCACAATCACTGATAACTGGAATTGACAAGGAATATCCAAACTTATTGGATGGAAAAAGAAAGCCGGCCTGGAGTCAGACATTTTCAGCCAGAAATTCATATGAGTAATTTGCATATGTTTACTTGAGAATTAACCATATGATATTTGTACTGACCTCTGAGCTGACATAGAA
Source organism: Gymnobelideus leadbeateri (assembly GCA_011680675.1). Taxonomy (NCBI): domain Eukaryota; kingdom Metazoa; phylum Chordata; class Mammalia; order Diprotodontia; family Petauridae; genus Gymnobelideus; species Gymnobelideus leadbeateri. The sequence continues at coordinate 178,447 of WOXC01001681.1, forward strand.
TAGAAAAACAGGCAGAAAATAATGTGTCCTGAAATCAGTGATTTAAAAAAAAATTCTTAACTGCTACATCTGTATTTAAAAGTTCTATCATTTTAAATAACCCTCTATAGAAGGACTGGATACTAAATTAACAAAAACAGTATTTTGGTAGGCAAACTGCAAGAGTTTATTTCATCTTAGTCTGTGACAATAACTGAGAAGCAAGAAGAAGACAAATCAGCAGGGAGAAAAAGGATGTTATTTGGGCAGAGGTCTACAAATGTTCTCATAGTCCCTGACTGGCAATGAATTCCAGTGGGAAACAGTAATTAGATATTTTCACACTCCAACCATCTGGAATTATAGAAAGCTTCTCAATCTGATTTGTGTTGGATGAATTGTGGTCAAGAAAGAAACATATGCACGTGTGTTTTGGATGAATTCCAAAACATGACTTTTTTGGATCTCCAAATAATGTAACTCTAGAAGAAAAAATTGAACAAAGTTAACAGTCTCCTTTGCCCTAAAGCTGTTTCTTGGAAACCTGTCTGAAGAACTAACCAGAGTGAACAAAAAATTGTGCATACCTAGAATTTCCAGTCTCACAGCCAATAAACAATGCATCACATTTTTGCCTTTGTATTTTCATCTTCAAACCTTAAGGTATTCTACCAAAAATTATTATTCCCCTACTCCTACCTCTCTAAGCTGTCAGTGTAGGGGTGGAATTCAGGTACCTTTCATTTTAAAGAACTATTGGAATGCATGGTCAGCTGTTATTTACTCAAATAGATAATTAACAGATGAATTGTGCTATATTACACTTACTTATAAGGTGGTCACTGCTTTGAGGAAAGCTCCTATCGCTTGCTCCAATTTAGTTCAAGAATGAAATTAAGCGGGGCGGCTAGGTGGCACAGTGAGTAAGAGCGCCGGCCTCGGAGTTGGGATGACCCGGGATCGAAACCGGCCTCAGAAAATGAGCACCCACACATAAATCATGACTAGCCGTGTAACCTTGAGCAAGTTACTTAACCCCAATTGCTTTAAAAAAAAAAAAAAAGAATGAAATTAATCAAAAATGAAAATTTGAGAGGTTTGGGAGTTTGTGGGGGGGGGGACTAAATATACATATATACATATTCATATATATAGTCAATTATGTATTCATGTCCTGTGTTTGAGGAATCTGTAGAGAACTGTAAATATTATTCAATGTCATTATGGTATGCAAAAGGCCCAGTTGACTATAAAAATGAAGGATGATAGAAAACTCTTCATTCAGCTTCTCCACTTATCACTTTGTCTCTTAATGAATTCAACTAAGTGCAATGAAATTAACCAAGTCAACAACTTGGGTGTTGGGTTGTGCTTGAAGACAACCTAAATACTTAAGGAAAAACCCACTTGGGCCAAGCATTAAAACATTTTTTGAGGTAGAATTCATTTCATTTCCTCACTCTATTTTGGGATAATATACCCCCATACCTAGAATGCACTTTCCTCTCACTTCTGTCTCTTAGAATGAGGGGTATGCTGGAGCCAGTTAGAGCCTATCAGTGTGAACATTTACACCTCAGAAGTCAGCAAATGCCTGACAAAACTTCTATGAAACTGATGCAAAGTGAAATGAGCAGGACCTGGAGAAAATTGTACACAGTAACAAAGACTTAGCTACTGTGATCAATATAATCATCCAAGACAATTCCAGAGGTCTTGTGATGAAAAAATGCTATCCACCACAAAATGATGAACTGGGAGTGCAGAGTGAAATATAATTTTTTCACTTTATTTTTCTTAAATTTTTTGCAACATGACTAATCTGGAAATATGCTTTGCATGATTTCATATGTTTAATTTCTATCATATTGTTTGCCTTTGCAATTAGCAGGGGAGGGGCAGGAGGGAACCTTGAAATTTTTGTTAAATTAATGTTAAAAATAAATAATATCTTTTTTGAAAAAGTAATTAGCAAATTATAAAGCAAGGGTTGGTTTATTCTTATATTGATTATGTAGTCTTAAAAAGTGATGGAAAAATGTTAATAATCAATATTAAAAGTATATCATGGATACATTTTCATTTCAGAGTTAGTTGTTAACCATTTACCAGCACACTCCAATTTAGAATCTTTTTAGCATCCTTCGATGTCCAATCCAGATGCTATTGCTAACACTAAGCCTTTCCTGATTCTCTGAGATGTTAGTGGCCTATCCTTCCACAAATTATATTGTATCTATTTATGTGTTTTTTTTATTTATTTTTAATTTATGGAACAAAGCAAACATTTCCATAACATAGTATAATTTTAAAAATATATAATTGCACATGAAACTGTAAGTCTACTATGTATAATTTGTTATTCCTTTTAAATATACAACAAGGCTATCATGTAAATCTTTTTTTTTTTCATTCACCTCACCAGAGAGATGGCCACCATTAGATAAAATAGGTGTAGATATGTAAAATTGTTCTGTACATACTTCTATTTATAAGTTTTTCTCTAGATGCAGAAGGCATCTTTCTTCATATGTCCTTTAATTATTTATGAGTTAATGAGTTGTATCCCCCAGTAGAATGTGCACTCCTTTAGGGCAAGACCTGTTTTTTTCTTTTTATTTGCAATCAGAGCCCCAGTAGTGACTTGCACATAATGGTTACTTAATAAATGTTTTCTGAATTTATTCACCAAAGATGAATAAATGTTAAAAGAAACATCATTCTGGGGAAAACAGCTAAACAATGTGGTACCAAAATTGAAAGGAAAGATTCTCCCCTTCTTCCCATGCCCTTGGGCTAGGATGGCTCCAATTAGGTTTTCAGGTCCACTGAGAAAGTGCTTTATATACAGAAGCAACAGAAATCTGGAAGAAACTACTAAAATAAACAGACCACAATTTAGAATAATTAAATAGCCAGTACCTCAGTTTGAACAAAAGAGAAAGAAATGAGAAATACTGTAACACATTTCTCTCTCCCTAAGTGCTTCCAAAGGCTAAAAATGCACTGTTGTTGCACTATTTCTATGAGTCACCATACCCTGTAGCAGAAATTCATGTACATTGGCAAAAGCTTTCATGTAAAACAATAATCGTTTGTTTTTACTCAATATTTTGGGGGGGGCAGAGGCAAGGCAATTGAGGTTAAGTGATTTGCCCAAGGTCACATAGCTAGTAAGTATGAAGTGTCTGAGGCTGGATTTGAATTCAGATACTCCTGACTCCAGGGTTAGTACTCTGTTCACTGCACCACCTAGCTGCCCCTACTCAATAATTTTTTTAGTCAATAAGCTCTAAGATCCCTTCCATCAAGAGGTTTACAATCTAGTCTGGTAAATAAAATAAATATTCATGTACTAATAATAGATGGTACTATGAAATAATAGAGGTCTAACCTCTCCTACATTCCCTCCTCCCTTTAGGTAAAAAGTGAACAGAGTTCAGCATGAGAAATCATTCACACCCTCAGTAACACCATGGTTTCTTCCTGGAGAAGTGAATCCCAAGTTCAAGGTTTAAGGTCCAACTTAGGAGAGTTATAAGATAATTCATAAAACAAAACTGTGACTCAAAAGTCCCACAGAAAGGTCTTTTAAACTCCCATGCCTGAAATACAAGACTGTGGCATAGTCGATGAAGTACAAGCAAGTACAAGAACAAACCTTCAAGATTGTACCCTCTGACCTGAAATAAAAACACACCTGAAGACAAAGGGAACAAACTCATTAATAAAAGAGAACCCAGCTTGCAAATCGAGCATGAGGGCTAGAACAGCAAGACACAATTCACTTCTACCTAAATGGACAGAGGAAGAATAGGAGAGAACACACAACAAGGGGAGAAAGTGGAAAGTGGATCATTTTACCTGGTTCTACATTCAGGAAATAAGCAAGTTCTGAGCAGATAGACCAGTCCTTTAGGGGATCAGATCACCAGATGGGGCTCCAACTGCTCAAAATTTCATTCAATTTCTGGTGCTGGCATATGCCTACCCTCGATCCCTTTGCCCTTTTTGTTGTTGTTATTCACTGGTTTTTCAGTCACATGTGACTCTTCTTGACCCCTTTGGGGTTTTCCTGGAATAGATACTGGAATGGTTTGCAATTTTCTTCTCCAGCTCATTTTACAAAGGAGGAAACTAAGGCAAATAGGATAAAGTGACTTGGGTCACACAGCTAGGAAGTATCTGAGACCAGCTTTGAACTCACAAAGATGAGTATCCCTGACTCCAGGCCTGGCACTCTCTCCACTTCACCTAACCCTTTATATTCTTACAAAGTTTTAAAGTTTTCAGGGTTCCCTATCCTGTTATACTCCTATCTCACATCATCCTTCAGTCCCTCCTTTCAACTGGAATTGCACTTCCCATAGCCTTTCCTACAGATATATGTCTCCACATGAAATCACATGATTTATGGCACTTATTTTCACAGCCATATTCATTTTATTAGGTATTTTCTAAAAGCAATGAGGTACCTTTTGCAAATTTTCTATTTTCCTGTGGCTAGAAGCAAGGCTGAACACAGAAGCAATAAAAGGTCTTGGTACAAATCATTTTAGAATGGCCTCTAAACTGTAGTCTGTCTTCTGGATGATGGACAAAGGTTGCCAGTTCATTTTTGCAGGGAAGAACAATGTAGAATATCATCATGCCTATGTTTGTACGTTCATCAGTATTGTTAGTTTCTCAGAGGTCCACTTGCTCCTTTAATTCACATAAAAATTTAATGCAGCAAACATTAATCAACTGCCTAAGGTACTGAACTAAAGACAATATAGAAAGATTTTTAAAAAGTAAAATAACTCCATTTGCACATCTCTCAGATGTTTAAAAACTGCTTTCCTCAAAACAACTCTGAGATAATAGAAGCATTGTTCTCATTTTATGGATGAGGAAGTTCAAGCCAAAGAAGTTAAATGATTTACCCATTATCACAGCTAATATCAGAGCCCAGCAACTAGGTGGCTAGAGATATGGATAGAGAACTGGGCCTGAAGCTAGGAAGACTCATCTTCCTGAGTTAAATCTATCCTCAGATACTTACTAGCTGTGTGTCCCTGGGTATGTCACTTAATGCTGTTTGCCTCAGTTCCTCATATGTAAAATGGGCTGAAGAGGGAAATGAAAAGCATATACAAATAGTCAAAATACAAATTAGGAAATTGTCACATGCATATGAGTAGATTTAAATTTGGGGGTTTTTTTTGCTTTTTTTGGTTTTGGGGGGTTTTTTGGAGGGGGGAAGGCAAGGCAATTAGGGTTAAGTGATTTGCCCAAGGTCACATGGCTAGCAAGTGTTAAGTGTCTGATTCCAGATTTGAACTCAGGTCCTCCTGACTCCAGGGCCTGTGCTCTATTTACTGCACCACCTAGCCACCCCGAAAGGTCCTTAAAAGGAGGACAAATTAAGGACACCACAAATGTCAAGAGTATGCAAGATTCTCAGAATGCCTGCCATCTAAGCACAAGGTAGTTCTAGAAAATAATAAATAAATATAGAAAGTAACATAAAAAGTACCATCAATCTTTGTCTGGATTGTAGACCACAAAATAATTGTCTTTACAATTTTAACATTGATAAGTTGATTTTCTTGACATTTTTGTATAAGTTTATAAAGAATCTCTTTAAGGAACATGCAGATAATTTTTCAGTCCCCTACTGATTTCACTGATGACAAAGATAAATGAGATGAAGTCCCCTCTAAGGCAATCTTGCCAAGGTGGTAGGAGAGAAGTACTATGCAAACTGAAGGTATTAAAAATATTAGAGGGCAAGAAGTCTTGGATTAAAATGGCTGTTTCTTCCCTGCACATCAGAAACGAAAAATTATTTTCCTTACTCTACTGAAAAAGGGAAGGGATGTGTGTATAGAGAAAGACAAGGATAGTTCAGAGAAGAATTTTCCTTCACAGAGATGCAAGCTGTAAAATGAGGGACAGATTTCATTTTCTTTTCATGTCATTGGTTTATCGATCATTAAAACTAAAAGGCACCCTAGAGATCACCTAATCCAAATAAGCCTCTTTGTATTACCTCGATGAGGAAACTGATAGCCAGAGAAGGTAAGTGATTTGTTCTAGGTCACATAGCTGATGAGTGCAGAACTTCACCTTGAACTAGGGACTTCTGACCCCACTGATCTCTACTCTTAGACCTCCCAAGGTGACAACCCAAAGGAGACTCAATTCTCAGGAAATAACAGTTTAGCATCACCACATGACAACATACCAACCACAAGTATGTAAGTGACCACAGGCTAAGTAAATTGTGTAGCTTTGTTCCCCTCCTTGAAACAATTCATGTTTATTGAATAACTTCACATACTCTGAGAAGAGGAAATGAAAAGAGAACATCTGGGAGGTATCAAAGATTCAAGTGGGAATAGAGAGGAAGGATGTTACAAGGCTATCTGAGCTCATGTCAAGTAGAAAATCGAGAGATGCAATCCCAAACTCACTCAGAACTACTAAGAATACTAAGGGACTGAGGACCGATTGTTCAACTTTCAAAGTAGCTGATCTGCTTTTGTTCTTGCGAGAAGTATATGTTTACATAACCAACATATTGTGAAGCACTACTACCCCTCTCCAGAGAAGTCTGATAAAGTGAATAAGACTTTAAAATTCATCTGGAGGTAATGCAGTGTCCCTTTGGAACCCAGGGAAAAGGTTGTTTTTTGTTTTTTTTTTTAAATATAGGTGTTGTACTGCCCTCTAGTGACTAATAAACAGATGACATGTTGTACCATGGGAAATTAATGGTTACCATCTTCTCAAGGGCAACTCTGGGTTAAAAGAATGCTCTAGACTAAAAGCCTCCACATTGCTTTGATCACACACTGCAACATTTTAAAACATTGAGCGTGCACTCCAAGTATATGTAGATCAATTTATGTTTTGCATATTTCTTATTTTGTACATACAATATACATAATATATACTATATAGATTATATTTACATATTTAACTATATAAATATTTTCTATATACTCTTTGTGTGTATATATACATACCCAAATACATATATACATGTATATATAAATATGCATACACAAACGTGTGTGTGTGTGTGTGTGTGTGTGTGTGTGTGTGTGTGTGTGTAAACATACATACAGTCAGGAAGATCTTCCTGAGCTCAAATCTGGCCTCGGACACTAACTGTGGGACCCTGGTCAAGGGTTACATATTTGCCTCAGTTTCCTCATCTGTAAAATGAACTAGAGAAGGAAATAGAAAACCCCTCCAGCATCTTTGCCAAGAAAACCCCAAAAGGTGTCATGAAGATTTAGACACGACAGGAATGACTCAACAAAAAAATATATACATGTAGATAATTATGAATGTTATAAAAATAGAAAACAAATAATATTTAAAAGATAAAATAATACTTTCATCCAGAGGCAATAGGGATCCACAGGAGTCTATTGAATAAGGAAGTGGTCTGGTAAGACAAAGCTATACTAGCTGCCTTCTCAGGAGGTTTAAGCAGGTAAATACCTTGAGAGTTGTAGTCTTGTCCAAGTCCCAGAAGACACAGAGATATCACAGGCTGGGAACTAGACAGTGTTTTCCACTGTTGAAACAGTTTTAAATCTCTCTAGAAGAGAGTCAGAAAGAGCCTGAGAACTCAAAGAGCATTGAGTATAGTATGAGTGAATAGCAACAGCAGTAGTAAATGGACACAAGGCACAAAAACTGACCATTTGCCTGATCATGACTGAAGCCTTTTTGTTTTCTTTCCCTGACTCACTTATTAAAAGAATTCACTAAGGAGTGACTGAACCATGCCAATCACAGAGGGAGGAAACCTCAAACAATGGTAGACCTATTCCACACTCAGATTCTCCCTTTTATTACCATATGTGAGTGGGTAGCCATATTAGGACTAAGAGAATCTTTGTTTTTTTAGATTTGTCTATTAAATTGTTTTACATTTCAGTGGTGCAGTGGAAAATTGAGTTCAAATCTAGCCCTCAGACTTTTACTAACTGTGTGACCCTGGGCAAGTCACTTAACCCGGTTTGCCTTAGTTCTTCATCTATAAAATGAGCTGGAGAATAAAATGGCAAAGCACTCCAGTATCTTTGCCAAGAAAACCCCCAAAATGGGGTCACAAAAAGTTGGACACAACTGAGCAACATTCAAATGTTTATATTTTAGCCATAAATTTTCTAAATAAATATAAGCTAGTTTTAGTAAAATACTGAATTAGCATTTTGCTAATCATAATTATGATAATTAGTAAATCACTTACCTTCCCTGGCTCTCAGTGGATAAGTAGGAAAACCTGTGAATATTTGACATCAAATTTAGCCTTCTGAGAAGGCTTATTCCCAAAGGTAACCAAAGATTTTCTATGAATTTTTAAATTTAAATTGTTTTAATTTAAATTTTAAATTTAAAAATGAATTTTTAAAATTATATATACATATATATACACATATGTATGTGTTTGTGTGTGTGTGTATATATATATATATATATATATATAATCCTTATAACTTTGCAGAGAAAAGTAGTTGTGTAGAGTTGTAACCCTTGCCCTGGACTAAAAATATCACAAGCTAATCTCTTTATTTCCCTGCATATGATCACTCTAATAAAAGTGACTTTGGGCTTTCTCTGCTACTTTTTCCCACCTCAAACAAAAAATATGAAAAAAGGAAGAATAGTGTTGATGACTTAAAAGGAAAGCCATACCCTGAGTCAGCCCCAGCAAATAGAAGCAACAGTAGTCAGGGGAAATGGGAGAATTGGTTCCACTCACACCCCAAAAGTGAGCATAGGGGACAGAGGTATTCCTCTTGCAAACTATCTGCCATGTAGATGCCATCTTTCCACATAAAGAATCCAGAAAGACTTGTATAAACGAATGCAGAAGAAAAGAACAATTTACAACCATGGCGTCAAACTCAAATAGAAACGGATCCTTGTTGGCCCCATATTTACTTAGTCACAAATTAACACAACCTATGTTGTATTTTTATTTAGTCAAACATTTCCAGAGAGAGGAAGGCTGGGAAGCCTACACCGAGGCATGCAGAGGCAGGCTTGGACAAGGCCTGATCAAAGGGGCAGAAAGTCGTCCCACCAACCACAAGGGCCATTACCAGGCCTATCAACTAAGGGCTAGGACTATAAAGAGCAAGGTAAGAATCAAATGCAGGGCCCTTGGCAGGGCAGCAAATACTCCTGGGATTACCAGTCCATAGCCCAGAAATTTAAAAAGTCGCTATTTGGACCTCCAGGGACCAGGATGGCAGAGTGAATCCCAGCTGCTCCAACCCCCCCTCCCACACCATGAGAACATAATAATTATTGCCCCAGGGCAAAACCCTAAACAGTAAAGGCTTGGGAACCCTAGAGGAAGGGTCTGGCTAGGACCCTGCCTCAAAATAGGTAGAAAGCAGACTGCAAAGACAAAGACTCTGGAGTCCTACTATCTTTAGAGGGAGGAACCAAATTCAGAGGGAGACAGTGTGGATTCCACACCCACATCAACTGGGAACTCCTCTCAAGCACAGAAAGCTTTCCTAGATAAGCTTAAAAGGAACTTTGAAAACCAAATAAGAGAGATAGAAGACAAAATGAATAATTCTTTTAAAATCAAAATTGCAAAATTAGAAAAACATTACAATGAAGAAAACAGCTCCTCAAAAAAAAAAAGTGTGATATAAAAAGGAGCTCCAAAAACTAACTGAGGAAAATAATACACTAAAAACTAGAATCAACTAAATTGAAGCAAATAACTCTATGAGGAACCAAGAATTAGTCAAACAAAACATCAAGAATGAAAAATTAGAAAAAAAGGTAAAATATCTCAATGTAAAAATAACTGACCTGGAAAACAGATCCAGGAGAGATAATCTGAGAATCATAAGCCTACCAGAAAATCATGATGAAAAAATGAGCCTGGACAACATCCTCCAAGAGCTCTTCAAAGCCCTGAGATACTAGAACCTGAGGGTAAAATAGAAATCGAGAGAATCAACCAGACACCTCCTGAAAGAGATCCCAAACTGAAAAGTCCATGAAATGTTGTGGCCAAACTCCAGAACTACCAGGTAAAAGAGAAAATACTTTAAGCAGCCAGAAAGAAACAATTCAAATATGGAGGAACCACAGTGAGGATCGCACAGGATTTGGCAGCCTCTACACTGAAAGACTGGAAGCAGTGGAATACAATTTTTTGCAAGGCAAAAGAGCTCGGGTTACAACCAAGGATCACCTACCCAGTGAAACTGAACATGTTCTTCCAGGAAAGAAGATGGTCATTCAACGATATAAAAGATTTCCAGACCTTCCTGATGAAAAAGCCAGAGCTCAATGGAAAATTCAACCTCCAACTATGATACACAAGAGAGACATAGAAAAGTAAACAAGCAAAATACAAGGGGGAAGAGACAAGATGGCAGAGTAGAAATAGCACTTCCACAGCGCTCCAGCCCACACCACTTCAAAATCATGTCAAAGGGGACACTCAACAACTTCTGGAGCTCCAGTACCCACAGAACAACACAGAGAAGCTAAGCTCCCGCTGAGGACAGCCCAGCAGCCCTGCAGGAAGCAGCCAGCACAGTGCTCTGGGAGCCAACAGCACAGCACTCTGGGAACCAAGCCCAGGCCCACATGAGTCACAGTTTTAGCCCCAGAGCAGCCAGGCCAGCAGCCAGCTGGAGGGACCCAAGAACACAAGCAGCTGTGGCGATTCCAGAATTATCAACACAGATATGCCTAGGACAAAGTGGGAGGTTAGTGCCCTATGGACTTTGGGACCAGTATTTGGGAATGCGTTGGCTTCTTCCTTAGGGGGTGAGAAGTGGCTGAGGAGACACAGAACAGCCACCATTTTGCAGCTTCAGTTGCAGCTTCAGCCCCTGGCCTGCGAATTGTAGGGGGATCCAGCGAACAGTCCTGGAGGGTAATCGCTCTTGCGTTAACCTTCCTGGATCTGGATTGTGGTCTGGGGTGGCATCTTGGGGTGTGTGTGTCCAGCTTGCCAGAACATTTGGAGGCTTCACAGAGGCCACCCAACTAATACCTCCAGAAGTTGTGAAGACCGCACATTTGGGACAGAAGCTCCCCTGGCTGGTGGCAGAGTCCTGCTGTGGCAACAAGCCCAAAAGTCAAGTAATTAAGTGGCAACATGCCTAGGCAAAGGAAACAACATAAACACAAAAATTCAATATTAGACTCCTATTTTGGGGGCAAAGAGGATCAAAGCATGGAACAGCAGGAGGACTGTGAGGTCAGAATCCTGAAACAAAAGCCCCAGATGAAAATACAAGCAGGTTACAGGCCATAGAGGACCTTAAAAAGGATTTTAAAAACCAAATAAGAGAAGTAGAGGAAAAATTGGGAAGAGAAATGAGAAGGATGCAGGAAAAGTATGAAATGAGAGTCAATAGCCTGACTGAGGAAAATAACACCTTAAAAAATAGACTAACTCAAAAGGCAAAAGAGACTCAAAAGGGTAATGAGGAGAAGAATGCCTTAAAAAACTGAATTTGCCAAATGGAAAAAGAATCTCAAAGGCTCACTGAGGAGATTCATTCCTTCAGAGTTAGACTGGAGCAAATGGAAGCTAATGACTTTATGAGAAATCAAGATGCTGTTAAACAGATCCAAACAAATGAAAGAATAGAAGGCAATGTGAAATATCCCATGGGAAAACCACTGACCTGGAAAATAGATCCAGGAGAGACAATTTTAAAATTATTGGATTATCTGAAATCCATGATCAAAGAAAGAACCTAGAAATCAACCTTCAAGAAATTCTCAATGAAAATTGCCCTGATATTTTAGACCCAGAGGGAGAAATAGAGGTTGAAAGAGTTCACTTATCACCTCCTGAATAAGATCCCAAAAAGAAAACTCCTAGGAATATTATAGCCAGGTTCCAGAATTCCCAGATCAAGGAGAAAATACTACAAGCAGCCAGGAAGAAACTATTTCAATATTGTGGAAACACAATCAGAATAGCACAGGACCTGGCAGCTTCTACACTGAGGGATCCAAGGGCATGGAATATGATATTCTGGAGGGCAAAGGAGCTAGGATTAAAACCAAGAATCACATACCCAGCAAAACTGAGTATTTTGTTTCAGGGGAAAATATGGTCATTCAGTGGAATAGAGGACTTTCAAGTATTCTTGAGGAAAAAAACAGAGTTGAATAGAAAATTTGACATTCAGACACAAGAAGCAAGAGATGCTTGAGAAGGTAATCAGGGAAAAGAAATCAAAAGGAACTTATCAAAGTTGACCTATTTACATTCCTTCATGGAAAAACGATAGCTGTGGCTGATGAAACCTTTCTCAGTATGAAAATAATTGAAGAAGGGTATATGGGCATATGAATACATATGTGAATGTGTGTATATATGTTTGCAGTTATACATGGATAGAGGGCACAGGTTGAATTTAGTGGGAAGGGATGATACCTAAGGGGTGAAGTTAAGAGGTGAGAGAGGAATGTGGCAAGAGGAGATGGGGAGAGACAGGATGGGGTAAACTATCTCATGTAGAAGAGGCAAGAGGAAGAAGTTGCAGGGGAGGGGAAGAACAGGAAGGCAAAAAGGCAAAACCATATTCTCATTGAATTTGGCTCAGGGAGAGAATGATATACATACTCAATGGGATATCTCACCCTGCAGTAGAGTAGGGGGAAGGGGAATGAGAAGGGAGATAATGGAAGGGAGGGCATTGTAGGGGGGGTGGGTTGGAAGCACCCACTATAGAAGAGGGACAGGATCAAAGTAGGAAATGGACCAGGTGGGGGGTGGGATGGGTGGGAGGGATATATAAGCAGTCTTTTACAATATATATACTATGGTAATGTTGTGCATAGCTACACATGTTCAACACATACTGAGTTGCTTATCTTCCCAGAGGGAATGGGTGACAACGGAGGAAGGGAATGGATCTGGAATTCAAAGTTTTAAAATTAAATGTTTCAAATATATATAAATACTATTATTATTATTATTTTGCATGAAATTGGGAGATAAGATGTGTGGGCATTGGGGTACAGAGATTCACCTTGCCCTAATGGTAAAGCCTAAGGGGGTATGGGAGAAGATATGGGAGAGAGCAGATTGGATGAGGGGATATCTAGTGGGACTGCTGTTCTGGGGTGGTGGGTAGGGGAAAATGGGGGGAAATTGTAACTCAAAATCTGGCAGAAATGAATGATGTAAACCACAAGTTAATAAAGCATTTGTTAAAGTCAAAAAAACTAAAAAAAAAAAAAAAGGAAAACACACACACACTGTTATTTAATAAGAGCAAACTGGTTATAAACAATTAGAGGGTATAAGTATAAATTACTCAAAATGACGACAAAAAAATCTTATTAAGCCACTACAAAGGGACTGAAATGGAAGAAGAGGAATGAATGAATTGGAAAAGGGTAAATTATGCCACACAAAGAGACATAAAAACAATATAGCAGAGGGAAAGAAAGGAGGGAGATGAGTATTATATGATCTTTTCCCTCTTTGGTTCTGGTGCAAGGAGGGAATAACACAACCAGTTAAGCATAGCACTCTATGGAGAAGAGATACAAAATGTATCATAATAGAAGGAAAGAGGGGAGGGAGAGGAACTTTGCATGAGATTTGTTCCTGTCACTCTTGGTGCAAAGAAGAAATAACATACTACATTAAGTGTTGGGGGTTTGCAGCCCCTCAAAGGTCTCAGTAAGCCTCTCTGAATTCAGGTCTGGTAACAGAGCACTCAGTGGTATGTGCTTTTTTTTTTTTTTTTTTTGCTTTTTGGAGGGCAATTGGGGTTAAGTAACTTGCCCAAGGTCACACGGCTAGGTTTTTGTTTGTGTGTGTTAAGTGTCTGAGGCCAGATCTGAACTCCTGATAAGAAGGAGATACTGAGGGAGGTGGTGGCCAAAAGGAAAACTATTAAGGAGGGGAAGGGAGAAGGGGAGAAAAAATTTAAGCATAAACAGGGAAGGGAATAGGATGGAGGGAAAGAAACAGATAATAATCATAAGTGTGAACATGAATGGAATGAACTCTCCCATAAAACAGAGGCAAAGAGCAGAATGGATTAAGAAAACCATAATCCTACAATATGCTGTTTACAAGAAAATGATTTGAAACAGAGTGATACACACAGGGTAAAGGTAAAAGGCTGGAGTAAGATATATGATGCCTCAGCCAAAGTAAAAAATGCAGAGGTGGCAATCCTTATCTCAGATAAAGCAAAAACAAAAACTGATCTAATTAAAATAGATAAGGAAGGAAACTATATCCTGCTAAAAGGCACCATCAAGAATGAAGCAATTTCATTACTTAACATATATTCACCAAGTAGGTATAGCATCCAAATTCCTAGAGGAAAAATTAATGGAATTAGAGGAAGAAATGAATAGCAAAACTATGCTAGTGGGGGACCTCAATCTGCCCCTCTCTGAACTTGATAAATCCAACCTCAAAATAAACAAGAAAGAAGTTAAGGAGGTGAATAGAATTTTAGAGAGGGTACACATGATAGATCTCTGGAGAAAACTGAATGGGGATAAAAAGGAATATACCTTCTTCTCAGAAGTACATGGCACATACACAAAAATTGACCATGTACTAGGCAATAAAAACCTCACAATTCAGTGCAGAAAAGCAGAAATATTAAACGTATTGTTCTCAGATCATGATACAATAAAAATCATATGCAATAAATGGTCATGGAAAGACAGACTAAAAACTAATTGGAAACGAAACAATTTAATCCTAAAGAATGAGTGGGTCAAACAAGAAATCACAGAAACAATCAGTAACTTCATTCAAGAGAATGACAATAATGAGACAACATACCAAAATTTGTGGGATGCAGCAAAGGCAGTTCTTAGGGGAAATTTTAAAGCCCTGAGTGCATACATGAATAAATTAGAGAAAAGGGAGGTCAATGAACTGGGCATGCAATTGACAAAGCTAGGAAAAAAACCTGAAAATTCCCAATTAAATACTAAATTAGAAATACTGAAAACCAAAGGAGAGATGAATAAAATTGAAATTAAGAAAACTATTGAATTAATAAATAAAACTAATTGGGAAGATAAATGAGAAGGATGCAGGAAAAGTATGAAATGAGAGTCAACAGCCTGACTGAGGAAAATAACACCTTAAAAAATAGAATAACTCGGCCCCCCCGCGCGCGCCGCGATGGAGGCGCCCGAGCCCGGGAGGCGGAGGCGGCGGAGGAGGAGCAGGAGTGCGGCCATGGCTGGGTGCGTGATTCCAGGCGGTGGCAATGTTTTTC
Organism: Gymnobelideus leadbeateri; assembly: GCA_011680675.1. Lineage (NCBI taxonomy): Eukaryota > Metazoa > Chordata > Mammalia > Diprotodontia > Petauridae > Gymnobelideus > Gymnobelideus leadbeateri. The sequence continues at coordinate 193,698 of WOXC01001681.1, forward strand.
TAGAGGCTGATGAAGCCAGTGTCTGGGCATAGCAGGGGTGTTCCCTGTGCCCATTCTCTCCCCCTCCTGTCCAAATGCCCTGGGGGGGCCGGCTATGCGGTGATGTATGCCACGGAGTGCAAGGCGGAGGTGACACCCTCCCAGCATGGCAACCGGACCTTCAGCTATACTTTAGAGGACCACACCAAACAGGCCTTTGGCATCATGAATGAGCTTAGGCTCAGCCAGCAGCTGTGTGATGTGACTCTGCAAGTCAAATATGAGGATGATAAGCCTGCTGCTCAATTCATGGCTCACAAGGTGGTACTTGCCTCCTCCAGCCCCGTTTTCAAGGCCATGTTCACCAATGGGTTGAGGGAGCAGGGCATGGAAGTGGTCTCTATTGAGGGCATCCACCCCAAGGTGATGGAACGACTCATAGAGTTTGCCTACACTGCCTCCATCTCCATGGGGGAGAAATGTGTGCTGCACTTGATGAATGGAGCTGTCATGTACCAGATTGACAGTGTAGTTCGAGCCTGCAGTGACTTTTTGGTGCAGCAGCTGGACCCCAGCAATGCCATTGGCATTGCCAACTTTGCTGAGCAAATTGGCTGTGCTGAACTCCATCAGCGTGCCCGGGAGTACATCTACATGCACTTTGGGGAGGTAGCAAAACAGGAGGAATTCTTTAACCTGTCCCACTGCCAGCTGGTTACACTTATCAGTCGGGACAATCTCAACGTTCACTGTGAGTCCGAGGTCTTCCATGCCTGCATCAATTGGGTCAAATATGACTGCGAACACCGCCGCTTCTACATTCAGGCCCTTCTTCGTGCTGTCCGTTGCCATTCCCTCACTCCCCACTTCCTGCAAATGCAGCTGCAGAAATGTGAGATCCTCCAGTCAGATTCACGTTGTAAGGACTACCTGGTTAAGATCTTTCAGGACCTCACCCTGCACAAGCCCACCCAAGTGATGCCCTGCCGGGCACCCAAGGTGGGCCAGCTCATCTACACAGCAGGAGGCTACTTCCGCCAATCACTGAGTTACTTGGAGGCCTACAACCCTTGTGATGGCACTTGGCTCCGCCTTGCAGACCTACAGGTGCCCCGAAGTGGCCTAGCAGGCTGTGTGGTGGGTGGCCTGCTGTATGCTGTGGGGGGAAGGAACAATTCCCCAGATGGCAACACAGACTCCAGTGCCCTTGACTGCTACAATCCTATGACTAATCAGTGGTCCCCGTGTGCATCCATGAGTGTGCCCCGGAATCGTATTGGTGTTGGTGTCATCGATGGCCTCATCTATGCGGTTGGGGGCTCCCATGGCTGCATTCACCACAATAGTGTGGAGAGGTACGAGCCAGAACGGGATGAATGGCACTTAGTAGCTCCCATGCTGACACAAAGGATTGGGGTGGGAGTGGCTGTCCTGAATCGCCTACTTTACGCAGTTGGTGGCTTCGATGGGACAAACCGCCTCAATTCTGCTGAGTGCTACTACCCAGAGAGGAACGAGTGGCGGATGATCGCACCTATGAACACCATCAGAAGTGGGGCAGGGGTCTGTGCTCTGAACAACTGCATCTATGCTACAGGAGGCTATGATGGCACTGACCAGTTAAACAGTATGGAAAGATATGATGTGGAAACAGAGACCTGGACTTTTGTGGCCCCCACGAAACATCGACGAAGTGCGCTTGGGGTCACTGTACACCAGGGGAAGATCTATGTCCTTGGTGGATATGATGGACATACATTTCTGGACAGTGTGGAATGCTATGACCCAGCCACAGACACATGGAGTGAGGTGACACATATGACCTCTGGCCGCAGTGGTGTGGGGGTAGCTGTAACCATGGAGCCTTGTCGAAAGCAGATTGATCAACAGAACTGCACCTGTTAAAAGATTTTTATCTCTTTGGCAAAATTGTCAGGTTGGGTTTTTTGTATGAAAATGAAAAACAAAGCAAAAAATTCATTTCCAAGACCAGAAGCTAGAATAACAAGTCAGTGTTAAAATAACAAAGCAGAAGAAGCCATCACAGGAACCTTTGATTTTGCCACTTTGGCCCTGAGAACATTAGAAAAATGTGTTGCCAGGGGCCCACTGGCTTAGGAGGAATTTGGCAAGGGGAGGATTCTTAGGAGTGGGGCACTGGCATCCAGTGAACCTATAGAAGGCCTGCCTGTAGAAGGGAGCTGCTTCTAGGAGGGAGGCCAGCATCAGCTACCACTCTCCCTGGGAGGTGGGAATAGGACCCAGACCACAGCCACAGAATCCAGCTGTCTTCATTCCTGAAGCTTCTGTGCTGAGCAAGAAGGGTTTGGTGCCAGGATGTTGGCATGAACACTGGGGGTGGGTGGGCTGTACATAGAAATCCTGGGCTAGAGTATCTCTGGGCTCTCTACAGTTATTATGGTAAGTTCCCTTGTAATTTTTAAACTGAAATAAAGATCAGACTAACTAGTGAAAAAAAAAAAATAGAATAACTCAAATGGCAAAGGAGGCTCAAAAGGGCAATGAGGAGAAGAATGCCTTAAAAAGCCAAATTTTCCAGATGGAAAAAGAATCTCAAAAGCTCACTGAGGAGATTCATTCCTTTAGAGTTAGACTGGAGCAAATGGAAGCTAGTGACTTTATGAGATATCAGGATGCTGTTAAACAGATCCAAACAAATGAAAGAATAGAAGGCATTGTGAAATATCTCATGCGGAAAACCACTGACCTGGAAAATAGATCCAAGAGAGATAATTTAAAAATTATTGGACTACCTGAGAGCTAAAATCAAAGAAAGAACCTAGAAATAATCCTTAAAGAAATTCTCAAGGAAAATTGCCCTTATGTTTTAGACCCAGGGGGCAAAATAGAGGTTGAAAGAATCCACAGATCACCTCCTGAAAAAGATCCCAAAAAGAAAACTCCTAGGAATATTATAGCCAGATTCCAGGACTCCCAGATCGAGGAGAAAATACTACAAGCAGCCAGGAAGAAACAATTTCAATATTGTGGAAACACAATCAGAATAGCCCAGGACCTGGCAGCTTCTACACTGAGGGATCCAAGGGCATGGAATATGATATTCCAGAGGGCAAAAGAGCCGGGGTTGAAGCCAAGGGTCACCCACCCAGCAAAACTGAGTATCTTGTTTCAGGGGAAAATATGGTGGAATAGAGAACTTTCAAGCATTCTTGAGGAAAAAAACAGAGCTGAATAGAAAATTTGACATTCAGACACAAGAAGCAAGAGATGCTTGGGAAGGTAATCAAGGAGAAGAAATCAAAAGGAACTTATCAAAGGTGAACTATTTACATTCCTGCATGGAAAAACAATAAATGTGTCTGATGAAACCTTTCTCATTATGAAAATAATTGAAGAAGGGTATATGGGCATATGTTTACAGGTATACATGGATAGAGGGCACAGGTTGAATTTGATAGGAAGGGATGATTCTTAAAGGGTGAAGTTAAGAGGTGAGAGAGGAAAGTGGCAAGAGGTGGCAGGTGAGATGGGTGGGAGGGAAATATAAGCAGTCTTTTACAAGATATCTACTATGGTAATGTTTTGCATAGCTATACATGTACAACACATACTGAATTGCTTATCTTCTCAGAAGGAGTGGGTGACAAGGGAGGAAGGGAATGGATCTGAAAATTGAAGTTTTAAAATTAAATGTTTCATAAGATGTCCAGGCATTGGGGCTCAGAGATTCACCTTGCCCTAATGGCAAAGTCGAAGGGGGTATGGGAGAAGATATGGGAGAGAACAGATTGGATGAGGGGATATCTAGTGGGACTGCTATTCTGGGGTTGTGGGTAGGGGAAAATTGGGGTAAAAATTGTAACTCAAAATCTGGTGGAAATGAATGATGTAAACCAGAAGTTAATAAAGCATTTGTTTAATAATTAAAAAAAAAAGAAATCGAACAAGCCATCAGTGAACTCCCTAAGAAAAAATCTCCAGGGCCAGATGGATTTATTACTGAATCCTATCAAACATTTAAAGAACAATTGATTCCAATACTCCACAAACTATTTGGGAAAATTAGTGAAGAAGGAATCCTACCAAATTCTTTTTATGACACAAATGTGGTACTGATACCTAAATCAGAAAGAGATAAAATAGAGAAAGAAAATTATAGACCAATTTCCCTCATGAATATAGATGCAAAAATTTTAAATAAAATATTAGCAAAAAGACTACAGCAACTTATCACAAGAATAATACATTTGGATCAGGTAGGATTTATTTCAGGAGTGCAAGGATGGTTTAATATTAGAAAAACCATCAGTATAATTGAAAATATCAAAAACAAAACTAGCAAAAGCCATGTGATTATCTCAATAGATGCAGTAAAGGCTTTTGACAAAATACAACATCCATTCCTATTTTTAAAAAAACCTAGAAAGTATAGGAATAAACGAAGTCTTCCTTAAAATAATAGGAAGTATTTATTAAAAGCCATCAGCAAGTATTACATGTAATGGGGATAAGCTAGAAGCATTTCCAGTAAGATCAGGGGTGAAACAAGGATGTCCACTATCACTACTCTTATTCAATATGGTACTAGAAATGTTAGCAGTAGCAATTAGAGAAGAAAATGAACTTGAAGGAATCAAAGTAGGCAAAGAAGAGACCAAGCTATCACTCTTTGCAGATGATATGATGATTTACTTAAAGAATCCTAGAGAATCAAATAAAAAACTACTTGAGACAATAAATAAATTTGGCAAAGTTGCAGGATATAAAATAAACCCACATAAGTCCTCGGCATTCCTGTATATTTCTAATGAAATTCAACAGCAAGAGATAGAAAAAGAAATCCCATTTAAAGTTACTATAGACATTATAAAATATTTGGGAATCTACCTGCCAAAACAAACCCAGGACCTATATAAACACAACTATAAAACACTTTTCACACAAATCAAGTCAGGTCTAACTAATTGGAAAGACATCAATTGCTCGTGGATGGGTCAAGCTAATATAATAAAAATGACAATTTAACCTAAATTAAATTCTGTATTTAGTGCCATGCCAATAAATTTACCAAAAAACTACTTTATAGAGCTAGAAAAAATAGTAACAAAATTCATTTGAAAGAACAAAACGTCCAGAATATGAAGGGAATTAATGAAAAGAAATGCTAGGGATGGTGGACTAGCTATACCAGATTTTAATCTGTACTATAAAGCAGCAGTCCTCAAAACTACTTGGTACTGGCTGAGGAATAGAGTAGTGGATCAATGGAATAGATTGGGTACACAACTCTGAACAGTCAATGACTATAGTAACCTTCTGTTTGATAAGCCCAAAGACCCCAGCTTTTGGGATAAGAACTCACTATTTGACAAAAAGTGCTAGGAAACTGGAATATAATATGGCAGAAACTGGGCATAGACCATTATCTAACACTGTATACTAAAATCAAGTCTAAATGGGTGCATGATCTAGGTGTAAAGGCTGATACTGTAAGCAATCTGTGAAAGCAAGGAATAGTTTACCTGTCAGATTTATGGAGAAGGGAAGACTTTATGACCAAACAAGAATTAGAGAGCATTATAAAATGCAAATGGATAATTTGATTACGTTAAATTGAAAAGTTTCTGTACAAACAAAGCCAATGTAACCAGGATTAGGAGGGAAATGGAAAACTGGGAAAGAATTTTTACAACCTATGTTTCTAATAAAGGACTCGGTTCTAAAATATATAGAGAATTGAGTCAAATCTACAAGAATACAAGTCATTCCCCAATTGATAAATGGTCAAAGGATATGAACAGGCAGTTTTCAGAGGAAGAAATTAAAATATCTATAAGCATATGAAAAAATGCTCTAAATCACTATTGATTAGAGAAATGCAAATCAAAACAACTCTGAGATACCACATCTCACCAGTCAGATTGGCTAAGATGACAAAACAGGAAAATGACAAATGCTGGAGAGGATGTGGGCAAATTGGAACATTAATGCATTGCTGGTGGAGTTGTGAACTGATCCAACCATTCTGGAAAGCAATCTGGAATTATGCCCAAAGGGCTATAAATAATTTCATACCCACCAATACCAATTCTAGGGTTGTATCCCAAAGAGATCATAGAAGTGGGAGGAAGATCATATGTACAAAAATATTTATAGCAGCTCTTTTTGTGGTGGCAAAGAATTGAAAATTAAGAGAGTGCCCATCAATTGGGGAATGGCTGAACAAGTTGTGGTCTATGCATGTAATGGAAAACTATTGTGCTATAAGAAACAAGGAGCAGATGGGTTGCATATTTACCTGGAGAGGCTTACATGAACTGATACTGAGTGAGAAGAGTAGAGCCAGGAGAATTTGTAACATAATTACAGACACAACATATGTGTGATGACCAACTTTGATAGACTGGACTCTTCTCAGCAGTTCATGGTTATAAGTCAACCCCAAATGTCTCATGATGGAGAGAGATGTCTACATCCAGAGAAAAACTGAGTTTGAGTCCAGATTGAGGCAAACTACCTGCTCTTTTTCTTTTTCGTTTGGTTTTGTTTCCTCTTCCCAATTGTTCATTCCATCTGACACAATCCTTTTTTATAACCTGACTAATGTCTAATGTGAAAGTATTTGCAGATACTATACTTGATTGTATTTCACCATGGTGGGAAGGGGACGGACGCAGGGAAGGAGAGAAAATTTGAAACTCGAGGAATTGTGGGAATAAATCTTGTAAACCAAAAATAAACAAATTAATAAAAAAAAACATTTCCCAATTACATTTTAATCTGTTTCCAGAGTTTTGTAGACATGAGTGTGACCCTTTGATGTACACAATGGCAACAATAACATAAAGGAAAACAACAAAGAGAGATTTTAGGATCAATGATGTAATAATTTCAGGGGACTGCAAATAGAATGAGGCATAAATTTTCAGAAATTGCCAGTGTATTGATTTGGTTTGCTTAAATATAGCAATTTTTAATAATAAAAACTTCCACCAGAGGACAGGAGATCGCAAATGAATCAATAGAAGGTGACAGCAGAGTTGTTGTTCTGTTGTTTTTTTTAAGAGTAGCAATGTAGTTACAGCAGAGAGGACACTGTCAGAGGATTTCTGTTCAAATTCCACCTCCTATTCGACTTGGTTAAGTCACTTAACCTCCAACTCAGTCTCTTCAATTGTGATATGAGGGGGGTTAAAGTACATGGTCTCTGACATCCTTGCCAACTATAGCCCTAGGATAAATAAAGCGTTTAAAGAAGTATTAGGGTTAGATGCACATATTTGGAATCAACTATATAAAAATGGTAACTGAACTCATGTCAGCTGAAGAGCGGACCAAGAGAGGATATAGAATAAGCAGAGAAAATTGACCCAGAGCACTTTAGTTGTGGCCTTGTGGAGGGAAAATTCCCTTCTATCTCCTCGTTAAGTCATTTCCAGTCACATCCCTTCATGATCACTTTTTAGGATTTTATTGGCAAAGATATTGAAATGGCTTGTCACTTTCTTCCTTTAGATGATAAAACTGAGGCAAACAAGGTTTAGTGACTTGCCAGAGTATCACACACCTAGTAAATGTCTGAGGTTGGATTTGAACTCAGGTCTTCCTGACTCCAAGCCCAGCTCTCTATCTACTTCACCACCTAGCCCTTTTTCTTATCTAATCCAATAGTGACTTTCATAGTGAGAATGCAGACCTGGTGGGGAGAGTATCAAGGAAGATGGAGAAGGGCTTTTTTTTTTCCTTCAGATCCCACTCCATGTCTGGTATCTATTCAGCCTACCTGCCTACAATGGGACAGCTGTCACCACCATGAAGAAAGAAGTCAACCATGTTTTATCTCAAGAGAACCATTTCTCTGACATGTATCAATCATCTTCAATAATAAATTTAATGCCCTTCCAAAGCCACCAAAATTCAGTCAGTGGCAGAAAAATCATCCTTTTTTGTTCAACTGACCATCAAAGTCCTTTCAATTTGTCTAGGGTGACTTATCTGCTTGATCAAATATAACTCTTTTCCAAAACCAAGAAACAGGAATGTGCTGGAGACAGCTCAAAGGGGCTCAGAAACCCACTGTTAAAAGTTCAGTGGGCACATAGAAACCTCTGAAGTAGGCAAATAGAAGGGCTTTATTTATTGTTTTGTTGTCTTATACTTAAGTGACTTTGGGCTTTCTCTACTACTAACTTTCCCCACCTCAACCAACTAATGTGAAAAAGGGAAGAATAGTGGTGATGACCTAAAAGGAAAGTCATACCCTGAGTCAGCCCCAGCAGATAGAAGCAGTAGTGGTCAGGGAGAATGGGAGAATTGCTTCCACCCACTCCCTCAAAGTGGGCATAAGGGACAGAGGTTTATTTATTTTTTTGTCTTTTACTTAAGAAAGTGTTCATAATGCCAATTAAACTTACATGTGTGTCATGCGTACTTTTTTTAAAGAATGGGTTGTTAAACATTTATCATCATATCTCTAATCTGGGCCCACCTATCTTTTCCCAGGATATCAGACGCATGAAAAGTTATCTAATACAGAGAATGGAAAATGTGCCCTTGCTCTCCTTTCCTACCATCAGAAAAGAAATAATAGCTTCATTGCATGTAACTTTATCTTATTAACCATCAGAAACAGATGGATCCAAGAGTGGAGGAAGGTTCCAGCGTTACAACTACAGAAGAATGCCGATCCAAAGCAGCCAGAGGAGGATCAGCAACTGAGGGCAGTGATAAAGACCTTCTTAGTGCTGGGCTGACATTGGAGTGAGGAGAACTGGATTTAAATCTCCGCTTTGTTATTTCCTTACTTTGTGACTTGAGAGAAATCACTTCATCTGTATAAGACTGTTCTTCTATAAAATGAGAAAATTGGGAGAGTAGGCTGGCAGGCGCACATGGTGGAGAGCGGGACGGTGTGGCAGCAAGTTGATCCACCAACCACAAAGGCCATTCCCAGGCCTATCATCACAGGGCTGGGATCTGTCAGAGATGGGTAAGAGACAAATGCAGGGCCCATGGCAGTGGCAGCAGCTACTCCTGGGAATACCAACCCATAGCCTGGAAATTTAAAAAGCACCTCTCTGAACTTCCAGGGACCAGAACGGCAGAGTGAACCCTGACTCCTTCTTCCCCCTGCCCCCAAACACTGAAAACACAGAAATTATTGCCCCAGAGCAAAATTTGAAAATAGTGAAGGCTTGGTAGTTTTAGAGGAAGGGCATGGCTAAGGACATGCTTCAAATTGGGTAAAAGACATATTGCAAAGACAAAGACTCTATTATTGTGAGAGGGAGGAACCAATTCTGAAGGAGACAACATTGACTCTATAGCCATAACTAAAGCCTCAATAGGGAATATGAATTGGTCTCAAGCCCAGAAAGCATTCTTAGATGAGTTCAAGAAGGACTTTGAAAACCAAATTAGAGAGGTAGAAGATAAAATGACTAATTCTTTTGAAATCAAAATTGCAAAAATAGAAAAACATATCAATAAAGAAAGCAGCTACCTAAAAAGAAAAATGTGATTATCTCAATAGATGCAAAAAAGGCTTTTGACAAAATACAATATCCATTTCTATTAAGAACACTGGAAAGTATAGGAATTAAATAGGAAAAGTATAGAAAGTATAGAAATTAAAATAATAGGTGGCATCTATTTAAAGCCATCAGCAAGTATTATTTGTAATGGGGATAAGCTAGAAGCATTTCCAGGAAGATAAGGGGTGAAACAAGGATGTCCACTATCACTCCTCTTATTCAATCTGGTACTAGAAATATTAGCAGTAGCAATTATAAAAGAAAAAGAAATTGAAGTAATCAAATTAAGCAAAGAAGAGACCAAGCTATCACTCTTTGCAGATGATATGATGATATACTTAAAGAATCCTAGAGAATCAAGTAAAAAAACTACTTGAGATAATAAATAAATTTGGCAAAGTTGCAGTATATAAAATAAACCCACATAAATCCTCAGCATTCCTATATATTTCTAACAAAATCCAATAGTACGAGATAGAAAGAGAAACCCATTTAAAGTTACTGTAGACATTATAAAATATTTGGGAATCTACCTGCCAAAACAAACCCAGGACCTATATGAACACAATTACAAAACACTTTCCACACAAATGAAGTTAGATCTAACTAATTGGAAAAACATCAATTGCTCATGGCTAGATCAAGCTAATATAATAAAAATGACAATTTTGGCTAAATTAAATTACATAAACTCTAAGACTCCAGTTTTGGGGATAAGAATTCACTGTTTAACAAAAACTGCTGGGAAAACTGGAATATAGTATGGCAGAAACTGAGCATAGACCATTATCTAACACTGTATGCCAAAATCAAGTTGAAATGGGTGCATGATCTAGGTATAAAGGCTGAAACTGTAAGCAATCTGGGAAAGCAAGGAATAATTTACCTGTCAGATTTATGGATAAGGGGAGACCAAAGAAGAGTTAGAAAACATTATAAAATGCAAAATGGATAATTTTGATTACATTAAATTGAAAAGTTTCTGTACAAACAAAGCCAATATAACCAGCATTAGGAGGGAAGTGGAAAATTGGGAAACAATTTTTACAACCTATGTTTCTGATAAAGGACTCATTTCTAAAATATAGAGAGAATTGAGTCAAAGCTATAAGAATACAAGTCATTCCCTAATTGATAAATGGTCAAAGGATATGAAAAGGCAGTTTTCAGAGGAAGAAATTAAAGATATCTATAAGCATATAAAAAACGCTCTAAATCACTATTGATTAAAGAAATGCAAATCAAAACAACTCTGAGATACCACATCTCACCAGTCAGATTGGCTAAGATGACAAAACATATATAAAACAAAAATATATACTGTATATAAGGAAGAATTGTATATATTGCATATAAGGAAGGACATAAGCTGGACAGACAGAATTTCCTGGGGTAAGCATGGTGGAGGCAGAGCAGCTGCTTCCAGAGAGAGAGAGAAAAAATTTCTCTCAGCAAGCATCTGGAGGCTGGGCTGCTACTACTGAAGACTGAATTGAGAATCAAGAGGTGAGAACAGACACAGAACTCGGACTTCTGGTGGCAAGACTTTCAAGGGCCAGCTGGAGCTGCCAATGACTGAGGAAGCATGACTGTGGTGATGGTATTTTGTACAAATGTTGTTGTGGCTTTTTTAATGTGTATGAATGTTCTTGTGACTTTGTTAAGCCTTGTCTTCCAGGAACAGAGACTGTAAAGGATTTGAGATGCATTGGACACTGTGAGCTCCAATGTGGAGCAGGAACTGCACAGAAAGCTGCACAAGGAGCTAGGAGCTGTCTGTCTTTGAACTCAGGTGGCAGTTGTTTAGATTTCTTTGTTGTTATGATGAATTTGGTTTTCTGGTGTTGGGATTTGGTTTTCCGATGTCTGAATATTTTATTTCTGTCTTTTATGTGGATAGCCTGTTACATTTTGTAATTCAGAACTGTGCCAGAATATTCATAGTCGTCATTGGTGTTGTGGATATTGCCTTGGTGATACATAAGGTTAGATGAGAAATTGGATGGTCAAAAGAAATTGGCACTGGTGTCCTTGCATGCTTTTTTTGCATGTATCCTTGTTAGTTAACAAACTTTGCAGAGTTAGTGTAACAAAGGAGCTCCACAGCTCTAGACTCTAGCAGGTTCTCTCTGGATCCAGACAAACAGAAGGACAACAGTGGAGACATGAGAAGGAGTTAATTTACTTTATCCTCCCTGATGGTGGCAAGTTAGAAGGAAGTGGGGGAGAGGATCACAATAGCATCTGCCTAATTATTTTTCTCAATTGCAGCATATTGAGAGCACAGCATTCCACTTTTACATTCTGCACTTCCTGACCAGTGTTCTTTTGATTTATAGAGAAACAAAGAAGACAACATGCCAACCATGAGCTCCTGGTGCAAGCCAAGTGGGCTGTTTACAAGCTAAATTCAAATGTTTACATTATCTTGGTTATATACTCATGCAAAAGCACAGTGAGACTATTTATGGCCATGATGGGAACTTGTATCAAATTGGATCCATGCCACCTCACTTGCAGTTGGCTTTTAGTGGGTAACTATATTTCTATTCCTGAAAATAAACCATTTTAGACTGATCTGCCTCCAAACCCCTACCTTCATTGTGGTTCTGTTTGGAAAAACACAAGGAGAAACAGACAGCTGGTTCCTTTTTTAGTTAGGAATTGTCCACTTGTCTCCCCCAATCCCATTTGTACCCCTCTGTGACCTGAAACAGTATAAAGAGAGCTGTGATAGGAAGACAAAAGGTAAAGAGAAAAAATGAAAAATATCATCATCAGAGCAGTCAATGAAATCACACACAGTCAAGGAGCCTGAGTCTATATTCTAAGAGAATGTTTGAATCCTAATCATGGTCTCCAGGGAAAACTACACCTCTGAGTTCATCTACCTTCTTGTAACAATAACAGTCCATATATATGTATCACTTTTACTGTCCAAACACCATTGGGTTGCCCAATGGATAGAATCACCATTTGGGAATCCTTTCCCCATTTCCTTCTCTCACAAGCCTTAGGCCATCCATACCCATGTGGAGACCAGGAGAGAAAAATAAGCATTTATATATCATTTACTAATGTGCCAGGCACTGTGCTAAGTGACTTTTTTTCTTTCAAATAGTTAATTTGATCCTTGCATCGGTCCTAGGAGGTGGGTGTTATTATTATCCCCATTTTATAGTTAAGAAAACTGAAGTAGGCCGAGGTTAATTGACTTGTCCAGTGTTACAGAGATAGTAAGTGTTGACCTGAAAGTTTGGTTAGAAAAGGCAAACAGGCTAGGTGATATATAAATTCATATTGTTTATTCCCTTAAAGCTTACCAAAACTAGTGAACATGTGCTTATATGGAGCCAGAATGTGAATTCTGACTGTCTGATAAAAAAATGACCAACCTTAACTATGTTTTAGAACAATCCCAACTCAGGGTCTCTATGTCACCCAAATTTATGATCTCCATATATGTTTAACCATATTATGAGAAATTTTCTTAACTGATGAGATGGTTAAATACAACAAGATAGAGCTGACAAAGTGTCAATTGAAATTACAATCCAGAATATCTGTGTTTTCTTTACCATTAACATGTCATAACATAGTATATGTCCATAAAATATTAAGATAAGGAAAAGTCCCATTATTCAAGATCATGTCTCAGGTTAAGGGTCTCATCCTTAATGGTCATAAAAAAGAAGAAAAAATGCTCTGAAGTCAGCCCCATCTTGTCTTGTTGACATAGGAAGAGGTATTCTCTAAAGGGATATATTAGGTCAAGGCTCTTCTGGTTGATTAGTTCAGACTCTGGTCCTTATTGAGGTTCAAATGAAATAAAATGATTATCATAAGTGTCTGAGACCAGATTTGAATTCGGGTTTCCTGACTCCTGACCCAGTGCTCTATGCGCTGTGAACTTTTGGGGAAAGCTCTTCTCCATTTTTTTTTCCTTCCTCTCCTCCCCTCCACTGACCTCTACCTCCCTCTCATTCAGAGCAGCCTGTGCAATACAGCTCCTCACCCCAACTTGAATTAGCTGGGGCTCACACCAATAACATTTCTTCTGTTAAGAAAGAAGACCATCAGAACTTACCATCTGCCCTGCCACTATTCCCTAAAGTTCTCCAGTGTTCAGAATGTGCCCCATCACTCCACCCATCAGACCACCAAGAGCTGCTACCATCTCACATGCTGATGCATCCTAAATTTCCTCCAGCCTTGCCATCCAGGGACCACCCCTAGCAAACCTGCATGACTTCTCTCTGCAACTAAACTATCTTAGATTGTGAACTTCTTGAAAACAGAGATTACCTTGCTTTTAAAATGTGTATCCCTAGCTTGGATGGTGCTTCCCACACAGTAAATGTTTAATAAATTTTTTCATTCCTCACAAAAATTTGGTAAAAATAGATACTGCAGAGATTAGTATGTTTTTTTACAAGAGGAAACTGAGGTCAAATAAATTTATCTGGTGAGCAAATTAAACTAGCTAGTAAACCAGTGTAGTACCAAAGCAATATTCACAGAGCCCACGGTCACTAAAAATATACCCACATGGTGCTCAATCACAAAATATAACAGACTCTCCATATATAAGGCAGAAGCAAAACATTTATGCAGACACCAGAAAACCAAATCCCAAAAGCAGTAAACTGATTCCATCATAGTAGCAAAGGAGTTAATAAGCCAAAACAGCATAGAGAGCCATAGCATCCTTTAGCCTTCCCACAAACCAACATTTACTCACAAGCTAACTGTCTGTTTGCCTGCCATCCTCTCTTCTCCCACCATCTAGCTATTCTGACTCCCAGCTTCCTATCGGCTCTGCTCCACCCCTTAGCATACTCCTCTCACCACAGGCTCCATGTGATTACATCCAGCCTATTAGGGGGCATAGTTTATTTTCAAAGCAGGGAAGGTCTTCAAATTCCCTTTGGCTTATTAAGGGGCAGGGAAAATCTTCAAATTACCACTACCATTACAGCCAGGAAGTAAACTCAGGTCTCCTGGCTCCAAAGTCAAAACCTTTCCCAATACCCATCAAGCTGCTGCTCCTGCTGTATTGAAAGGCCAATATTCTAAATAGCATCTTAGCAATAAGAGTGGACAAAGTCCTTCACCTATAAATGCATTCATGAAGTGCCTACTGTATATTAATCACTGGGGAAACATATATAATGAATGAAACAATCACTTCACTCTAGATGCTGACAGTGAAAATGAAAGTGGGGCAAAATCTAGAAATCTAGCTCCTGGACTCCTTTTTTCTGTACTACAGAAAGAAGATCTATGTTTTCTGTCAAGACAGGAGGTACAATTCTTGACTGTGTATCCCCACTGACTCACAGTGTTAAAAGTCACAAAAAGCATTTGTGTTGGAATGTACATAGATGTCTGTATAGGATGCCAGTTAATTGTTTACTGCCCTGATAGAGGCCAGGCCATTTTTTCAACTGTGATCGATTTTCCCTGAGGAACTTTTTGTCAGAGCTCTTTTAAACATCTTCAAGACAAGGTAAGAGAAGCTAGGGATTCACACAACAAGATGGAAACACAAATATAAACAGACCATTAACGAATACCAGAATCCAATTGGCAGAAAGAATTACAGGCTACTTTTGGATGGGCCATCTGCTTCTCCAAGACTTTAGAGTACACAGCTCATAAGCAAACTACAAATTCAGCTGTCAACTTACTGACCTTTTGTTTAAGCACGTGCCATTGCCTGGGAAACACATAAAATGGGAGCTCAGGCACATTCTGCTGAGAATTTGGAGGAATCCAACTGTTGGAGTGCCACAGTAAAGAGTCTAAA
The DNA here is from genome assembly GCA_011680675.1 of Gymnobelideus leadbeateri. Classification (NCBI taxonomy): domain Eukaryota; kingdom Metazoa; phylum Chordata; class Mammalia; order Diprotodontia; family Petauridae; genus Gymnobelideus; species Gymnobelideus leadbeateri. Next base: position 209,001 of record WOXC01001681.1, read on the forward strand.
AATGGGGCAAATCCATTCAACATTTATGGGCCTAATTTATGCAAGGCACTGTGTTCAATACTGAATTCACAACATGGAAAGCAGCATGTGCCCTCAAGGAGTTTACATTCTACTAAGGGATTACACCCCATATTCAAAAAAGTATGTATATTTATTATTAGTAGTAGTAGTATTATAAACTTTTGTGGGGAACTGCCAATGATCAGCATAAAAAAAATTTCTCTACCAATGCTAATTAGCAAGTGGTCTGCAATATATGATCTTAGAGACTTGTGTAGGGAACAAGGTTATTGTTGTTCGTTTGTTTTTAGTCATGTCCAGCTCTTCATGACCCCATTTGGGGTTTTCTTGGCAAAGATACTAGAATGGTTTGTCATTTCCTTCTCCAGCTCATTTTACAAAGGAGGAAACTAAGGCAAACAGGATTAAGTGATTTTCCCAGGATCATATAGCTAGTAAATATCTAAGGTTAGATTTGAACTCACAAAGATGGAGTGACTCCAAGTCTAGTGCTCTGTGCATTATGACACCACCTAGCTACCCCACCTGAGAGGGCACTGATAAGCTAAGTATATTGGCCAGGGTTACACAGTTCTTACTCATTGGAGTTAGAACTTGAACGCAGGTCTTCCTAAATCTCTCACTATACCGCGTTGTTGTTAATCTCATTACACTAATACTGCTTATTTTACTAAAAAGGATTCTGTATCTATTTTTGATTCACATCAGAAATTGTACTGGTGTTGAGAATTCATGTTGATAAAACACCCCTTCGTGTGTGTGTGTGTGTCTGTGTGTGTGTGTGTGTGTGTGTGTGTGTGTGTGTGCACGAGTGTGTATAGAATCATTTGAGGAAGGGCAAAGCACTAACAATAGGGGTATCAGGAAAGGCTTTGTAGAACTAAGAGTTGATAACTAAGGTAAGCCTTGAAGGAAACAGGAAATCAGAGGCTTGAAGACTAACTGTCATTTGGGATTTGCACTTCTTAAGGACAAGCATTCCCCTTGAAACCCTGAGAAGTGATCTGTGGTATATTGGAATCTTTGAGCCAGAAGGAACAATGGACAGATTGAGAAGTAGTGGTGGGGACCTAATAGCAACAGCAGCCTGAACCAGCCTAGCCAGCCCTACCCAGGACTTAATGAGTTGGTCCTGAAAAAAGGCAACAAGGGAAAGAAGAAAACCAAAGGAGAGATGAGCTTCAGCAGAGAAGGGAAGGATCAAGAAGGACAATGGTCCCTAGGTACATCTCCTAATACAAGACTCCTGCTGATGCTATTAGTTTTACATACTTCTTTGAGGACTAAGGGAAGTTCTATGAAAAGATCTGCTCTTTCCCCAACTCTCCCTCCCCAAACTTGTCCATTAACAGAAATTGCAATGTGTTCTGCTCATTTCTTTACCCCAAATATTTCTGGTAACCTGAATTTAGCCTTGAGAGAAGGCAGAGGGTACCTAAGAGATAAACATAAACTTAAAACAAAAAGTCAACTCTGCCTAAATGATAGGGATTTTCCTAACCAGAGGCTTTGAACCAGGTGTGGGGAACTGCAGTTTGAGCAGTTGTGATTGTGCTCCTAACTTTTGATTTAATATTAACTCCAGAAAGCACAGAGCAGGGGAAAAGGTAGACCTCAGGAATCATTATTTTGTTAATTGTTGCACCAGGATATGTATGGTTGATTAAATCTTCGGAAATAAAAGACGTTCGTTGAAAAAGAGAGGTTCTGGCAACCTGTATCACCTTCAGTGGCACCAGAATCCACTGGTGTTACATAGGCACAAGCCCACAAGTGGAGATGGAATGCTGATTTCTGTGTAAAACAAGTGAACTAAGTACATGAAGTAATGCTAAATGGCTTTAAAAGTCAAGGTGAAGAACTGACAATTTTTTCTCCCTGGAGGCAAATGGCAGCCTTAGAAGCTTCTGGAGCAGGAAAGTGATATAGACAGATCTATAGTTTAGGAAAATTGCTTCAGCAGCTCTGTGAAATATGGAGCTAGAAGGGACCCAGAGAAACCATCTAATTCAAATTCTTCATGGAATAAAGAAGGAAACTGAGGCTGAGAGAAATGCAGTGATTTCCTAACATTACTCAGATAGTTAAACAGAGCTCAAGTTCCCTGATTCTAAATCTTGTGCACTTTCCAGATTACAGCACTGACTCTATGAAGATCTGGGAAAGTATGTGAAGGATGAACATGACCAGGGGCTAAAGAATACTTCAAAGACCATGGAATCCAGGAATTTCATGACATCCCTTCAATAATGGTGGATGCTCATGAAAGGAAGAGTCCCTGAAAGGATAATGCAGTTGCCTTATAGGGCAATGGGTTGGTTTAATCAGATTCTAGTATTCTACAAACATCATCCCAGACCACCTTTCCATGTTAAGTATCCCGTGCAAATTAGTACAACAGGTCCACCTCTAACAACTTTAACTGAAGTCGTTTAGTAAGTCAACAAACATTTATTGTTTACTATGAACCTGGCACTGTGCTAAGCCCTGGGGAAATAAAGAAAGGCAAAAGTACATCTTTTCTCAAGAAGTTCACATTTTTATGGGGGTAGAAAATATACATGTGAGACATATGCAGTGTAAATGCATATGTACTTAAGATGAGTTCCCTGTCCCCCCCTCACTGTGTCTCCATGGACACCCCACCCCATCCCTTTCATGCCTCCTTTTGTGTATTTTTCCCACTGTAGATTATGAGCTCTTTGAGGGTAGAGATTCTCTTTCTATTAATTGTATCCCCATCATTTAGCAAAATGCTTGGCACATAGTAGGCACTTAATAAATGAATATTGGAATGGATTATGTGTTCAGTAAAGTCTGACTCTTCATGACCCCATTTTGAGTTTTCTTGACAAAGATACTGGAGTGGTTTGCCATTTCCTTCTCTAGCTCATTTTATAGATGAAAAAACTGAGGCAAATAGAGTCAAGTAACTTGCCCAAGGTCACACAACTAATTAGTAAGCATCTGAGAACAGATATGACTTCAGGGAGATGAGTTTTCTTGACTACAGGCCCACACTCTATCCACTTCACCACCTTACTGGATTGGATTGGATCAAATAGCAGGTAATTTTAGAGGGGAACTGGGAAAGGTCTCCTCTAGTACATAGTTGGTGGTTGTTGTCCTTCATTCTTGAAGAGGACCAAATGATTACATTATGTTAGAATCAAATTGGAGTGTATCCAGCTGTTGCTGATCATACCAATACAAGCTTGGAAGGCTCTACCACAGGTCAAGCAAATAGATCATCTGGGGTGGATTCTCTAAGTTTTTGCATCTCACCTTTCTTTTGAGCTACTTCAATTTGACTTTGCTTATAGGGCACATCTTCTTTGATGTGGTTATGCCTTTGCTAGCATCTCCCATGTCGCAATCAATTTGAAAAGTGGTATTTGAGCCTTGAAGAAAGTCAAGAAGTGAAAGTGAAGAGGGGGAGCATTCCAGACAAGGTGGACAACCAGGGCAAAGGCACAAATTCAGGAAATACAGTCTCATGTGTGAAGGAAAAAGAGGGACTTCATCATATAAACCCACTCTCTCAGAAATAGTTGGATAACCATGTGCTTGACCAGTGAACAGATCCCTAGGATACAAAGTCACCCACTGGTAAAATGTAGGGCAGGACACCAAGCAGTAGGACGTCAATCAGTAACAGAATCCCTTCTGGGAAAACCAGTTTGCCCAAGACAATTAACACCTTGTACTGGAAACAATCCAGCAAACTGGGCTCCAAACACCTTCAAGATAATAATCAGCACCAAGGGAATCCTCAACTGGTTTTTAAGATATTTGAAAATGTATGGAAACATGGCTGCCACCTTTTATTTCTATTGTTTCCTAAAACACCCTCACTTTTAGTTCTAATGAGAGGCACCTTTGCCCAATTCATTTTGATAGGGTCAGAATTTAATATGTAGCACCAGCTCTCACCCCTAGACTTGCTATTCAAGGCGGTCCCCTTGTATGAGTGCCCAGTAGCAGTCATCCTATCTATGGGTCTTGCTTTGTTGTCTCTCTTCTTCCTTCCCATTTCCTCCTTTCCTTTTCCTTTCTAATTCTCTCCTTTTTCTTCCTCCTCTCTTCTTTTAGTCTTTGCTTATTTTTCAAGAAGTTCAAAAGGGGAGTTGTCTACTTCGCAATTAATTCTATTTCTTGCTTCTATTTCTTCTAACAGTCTATGAAGTAGATGTCAATTTCCGAACATTTCTTGTCTTCTAGGTCATCAGCAATAATCCCAGGTTGGGCACTTTCTTTTTCTCCACAGATTTTTGGAAAGATGTAGATTGTAGTCTGCCAAGATACTCCTAGCCTTTATGATCAACAAAAACATAACCACCAAAGCGATTCATGTAAAAACTCAAATATAATAAAACAATGTCTTCCTGGTTTTCACATTTGATATATGATCTAGAAAACAGTTGATACCAACTAGAATCATTAGCAAACCTCCAAGGGCACAAATAGCATTAACTGATACTTTAAACAGTTCTAAGAGGTATATGGATTCAATTCAATTAATCAATATTTAATAAGCATGCCAGACACTGTTCTAAGCACAGTATTAAGCAACTAGTATTTAATGAGTTTCTATAAAAAGCATAGTGTTATGATACTGGGCACCCAGTCAGACACAGAAGTATACTGGAATCTTACAACCCAGTCGTGAAGTCAGGGCATTGGAATGTTAAATACCAAACAGAATAATATATGCTTAAGGGCCAATGTGAGTAGTATACACATTAAGCATTGTTGGACTTCAAGGCTCAACCTAGAAATCACCTCCTCTATGAAGCTTCCTCTGAATACCTAGATAAAAAACAATCCAGTCCCCTCATATTTCTCATTGAATTTTGCCTGGATCTCTCCTTCGTCCTTATCTACAATTTGGCAAATATTTATTAAATGTTTAATACACTTACCATGTGCAAGGCACAGTCTTGAGCACCGGGGCTTTGTATTCTTTCTATCCCTAGCCTCATCACATCTAAACTGCAAACTCATTGAGAGGCATGCTGCAGGGCAAAGGGCCCTGAAACTGAACTTGTGTCAGGAAGACCTGAATTTGAATCCCACCTTTGACATTTGCCAGAACTGTGATCTTATGTGAGTCCTTTACCTTCTATCTTTACTTTTCAAACTCAAAGATTAAAATCCTGCCTGATACTATCTTTCAGTATAACCACTGGCATGTCACCTAACCTTTCCTAACTTTAATTTCCCCAACTCTGACATGCAGATAATAATCCTTGAAAGGGTTGTAATAAGGAGGGCTCTCTGCCAACCAGAAATAAATGTGAGTTATTTTGAGGAACAGGGTCTGAGTCAGATGTGTCCTAGTATTCTCTAGGCCTTGCAACATATTAGGTGCTTTACAACTGCTTGATGAGTTGAATTTAATTGCTGTGAGAACTGAACTGGACAAAAGATCAAAGGGATGGTCAAGGCTTAAGCTAGGACAAGAGGCTTCTTGAGAGAGGAATTGAAATCCTAAAAGCATTTGAACACAAGGAGAGACAGGAGCTTGGGTGTGCTGGTCAATTGGTTAACAATTGGCTTTATAAGGGAAAAAATGCAAATGGTGTGCTTTTAAGTTTAAACAGCATTACTAACAATCTCCATTCTTAAATCTAGACAATTAATAGAAACTCTGATTTGTAGCACAATTTCTGAAGTGTAAATGCTCACACTAAAAACTGAACAATCAGTTCTCAAGAAGCAGTCAAGCTGACTCCAGCACACCCTTGGACTGGAGGGGGTGATGCCAACCAAGATGGGTAGTAACATGAATAAAGATGGAGAGGAAGGGAATGAACTCTGTGAATGGGAGGACCATTTTTTCTATCAAAACTAGCTCCCATTCCTGACTTACGTATTTCTTCTGTTTCTTTAAATAACTCATTTCCCCAGTCATTCAAGCTCAAAACCTTCTAAATTTTCTGACTCATACCTTTCATTAATCTCCTGTATCTGATCTGTCAGGACCCTATTGTTAGGAAATAGAATCCAGAATTTTGTCTCTTAAGGTGTATGAGTTATCTGTGTAGGATGAAGACTGAAATGTACCTAGATGGAAAGGACAAGTTCCTGAAAGGGGGGAATAGAACTGCTGATGGTTATATTGATTCTAGATATCAGTTGTTACATCTGAAAATCAAGGTAACTGAGAGACAATGGTTTGAACATGAGGACTAACCAATGAATTGGGTCAATGGCCTCACTCTGAGGCCAAAGACCCTGAACTAGGGCTCACCAGTCTTAATATAGTTTTGAGGAGTACAGAGATAGGTAGGTAGGAAAGACAATACAGTTGGTTACAAGCTAGATAGCACCATAGGAGTAGGGACAACACGATTGGTTATTTTTTTTTGGAGGGGGGAAGGCAGGGCAAATGGGGTTAGGTGACTTGCCCAATGTCTTGAAGCCAGATTTGAACTCAGGTCCTCCTGACTCCAGGGGCAGTACTTTATTCACTGTGCCACCTAGCTGCCCCACGATTAGTTACTTTAAAGAAAACAGGTTAGCACACCCACGGGGGGCTAGTGACCACCCCTCTCTGTCAAAGAAGGAATGTTGCTGTTTTATGAGACCCATCAGCATCTTGTAGACCCAAGTTAACAGACTCCTTGATTCCTAGAAGGGTATGTGGGGCTAAACAAACAAATATCCATGAAATATCCTAGGGGATACTTGCATAAGTGAGAACAATATTTCTTTTAAACTCAATTTAAACTAGCTCAGCTGGATGCCTGAGCTTAACTCAAGCCAGGTGGATGTAGAACCACTTATAAAATTAATATAACATAAAATCAGTTACATTGTAGAATCAATACAGGAGAAATCAATACAGAAGAAATCAGAGATAGTATTAATTTTGATCTTTCCCATAAGGTAGCTACAAAACTAAAAACTCAGCATAGCTTAACCACTAACTCTATCTCTCTCCAGCTTTCTCTCTCCCTCTCTCTCAGCTATTTTAGGGTATGGTAATCACAGCTGTCCTAAAATAGTAAGGGACACCTTAGCTTTTCTCTCTTAGTCTGGCCAGGTGTTTATAAATCTTTCCTATATGGCTCACAACTCCAAGAAGTACTAGACCAAAATTTCCTTTTATTTATAAACAGCCTATAGAGCAGAGATCATTATTCTGGGGTCTAAAAACTACATAGATGGATAGATATACAGACATATATCTATACATATGCACATATGTGCACATACCTGATTTTGTATACAAAATCTATGTATATGTAGATAGTATATGTGCATGAGTATGTATGTATACATATATTGAACTATATAAATGTTAGCTATTATAATTATGTGGATATATCCATATAGAACTGTATTTCAATATAATTATTTTCCTTTGTAATCTTGCATGTTTTATTTCATGCATTTAAAAGCATTACTTGAGAAGGGTTCTCTAAACTTCACTGGACTAATGAAGGGGTCCGAAACAAAGAAAAGGTTAAAAGACTCCCCAAGAGGTTAAGTCTTAGTGCCACCTTTGCAAAGTGATACATTCTCCCTCCTTTGAAACTGCTGCCTCTTTGTTCATACAGAGACTCAATCAGAAGCAAGCTTTTTTGTTCCTGCTTTTTGCAAAACAATGTTCCTTCTCCTCTGTCTGAAGCATGTCATACATAGATGCCTCTGACAGTTTAGGGAAGTCTATGAAGTGCCTTTTATAGCAACGTTTTTAAATGCATAAAATAAAATACAAAAGATTACAAAGGAACTTATTATATTGGAATACAAAAAGTCTATGTGATTTTAAGCTACTAAAACAAAATAGCATTAGGAATTTTGAGACATCTTTTATAGTTATTTCTTTTTAATGTTCATGGACCTCAGGTCAAGAACATCTGTTAGCTAATCAAAATTGTTTCTTGTCAGTGCTTAGGTAGAGATGTTTATGTCTTACTCCTTAAGTCCTTTTAAACCTGCTTGGAAGGTGAGGGTCTTTCAAGAAAGAGGCAGAATTCTTGAAAAATGATGAAACCTTACAGGAAGATTAAAGACTGAAAGGCCAAAAGGTATTCTTTTAGTCTCTCTCAAAATATTCTTTGAATCTCTCTCAAAAGTCACAACAGAAACACCAAAAAGAAAGAAAACACCACAAAAAAACTTAAAAGAAAATTCAGAAATTACCCAAAGAAATGAACAAACCAAAGAAGGGCTCCACTCTAATGAAAAACAATTATGTAATAAAAGAGTAACTTACTACTTCAAAGAGTAATTTTTTTAACAATGTAGAAATTCCCTCCACATATACACCTCACAATTTTTCAACAACTTAGATGATCTTTAAGAATCATTATTGACCTCCAAGCACCTAGGCATGGGCCTAGAAAAATAGCAGAGGAACAGTGTGCAAAAACACAACAGCAGAATCAGGACACAATAAAATGAATAACAAACCTAATGAATGAAAGAAATTTAGAATTATAATGGGGAAGTAGAAGAGAAGTGCGGGAAGATGGAAAAGTGATGAGGTTTGAGAGGTTCAGGGATCCCTCAAGGACTGAAGTATAGGAGAGGGACATCTGGAATGAATTCACAGACTGAAGCATTCTTTAAGTCAAGGTGGCAAAGATTTATTGTAACACTAACATGGCAGGCAGAGCTCCTCAAGGAACTTTGCGACCTAACAGGAATGATGCTAAAGCTTATATAGGAAAAGTAATGGATTATGTGACAAGTATGCTAAGTAGGTAATAACATATAACTTCAGTCATAGGCTTCATTCACTACTGGAAATAGGAGAGGGGGTAATGTTCCTAAGAGGTGTATTTTTGGTCTTTTATGTCTATAGCAAGATAGCTTCAGGAGTTGACGTTATCATCAACTATATATACATATATATATATATATATATATATATATATACACACACACACACACACACACACATATATACATATATGTGTGTATATATGTATATATATACACATATATATGTACGTATATATATGTATATATATATATATATATGTATATGCTCTGATGGAATCCTGACAGAACTGCCTTCAGCCCCAATATCCAAACTTCACTACAAGCTCACTGTATCTACCTAGCCACCCCACCAATGTCCTAACTTATGCCTCACTGCTCACTAGAACAAGTGTGTCTCTTAACTCTTGGTTCCCACAAAAACAATGGGCATGCCCATGGAATAGAAACTCAGGACCCCCCCACCCCTCAGCCCCCCAACCCCACACCTCCCACCCCTGCCAGACCCTTTCCCACGAGAACAGGTGCAATCACAATCATATCATCCATTTAGTCTAAGACAGAACCACAATACCTAACTATCCATCTTGACCAGACAAGCCACAATAGCTAGCCTATCAGAAAACAGCACCACCAGGATATAGAGCAGGATACTTGACCACCTAATCATAGAAGAGGCCCACCCTATGTTAGTACCTGCACAATAATAGTAAAGGGCTGACCTGTAGTGAACCTGTGACATAGAGTATATTATAATATCATTAGCGTACATACATGCCCCCTAACTATATGCATTATGGGTAACCACATGTGCAGTTACACCAAGGCTGAGACCGCTCCTCCATTATCTAATCCCCCAACAAACCCCTCCTATCAATCATGTTCCCATAATTGTATGTAAATCTTGATTGTGTAATCAACATCATATTCTCTATAAAAATTGCATGTCTTGCCTTACTGAGGGGCCATTTTCCTCAAAGGGCCTTAGCCATATGACAGAGCATGAAATCCCAAAACTATAATAAATTTTTCCTACTGGCTTGGAGTTAGCCTGAGTCCTTTTAATTCTTTAGACATGACCTGCCACAACCCTACTGAAACCTCATCAGCTTGACCTCTGGATTGTATACAATAACTGTGGAAATCAATACATGATAATTCTGCTGATACGAAATAGTCTTGTTCATACAAGGGAAATTCTACAGAGTTCAGCTTGTTCTTGTAATGGAAGAGATAATTTATCTCACTGGCGACCACTCATGAGTTATTGCTAGGCATAGTGTCCTTGGGCTGGGGAGAAAACTGTCAGGGATAGTGTTTTGAGGCTAGAGAGAAATGTGATCTTAGAACAAGCATCCAAGCACCCCATCATTAAGACTAGATATATTATTTCCCTAAACAATTACACCCTATCTAGTGCTCTAGGGGCTTCCAGCCAACGTAAGATCATAGGCTTAGAGACAGTAGGGAATTTAAACACTGAGCCTAACCCTCTCATTAAACAGATAGAAAACTGTGGCATGGAAAGTTTAAAAAACACAGGATCATATAAAATCATAGGTATAGAGTCAGAAAGGACCTTACAGACAAGATAAGTCAATTCCCTGGTTTTACAGATGAGTAAACTGAGTCACACAGAAGGTAAGTGACTTGTCCAGGATCACAGAGATAAGTATCTCAAGCAGGATTTGTACTTAGGTCTTCCCCACTCTAATTCCCACACTTTAACCACTATACCATGCTGCCTCTGCAAATTATGGTTCCTAGGAGTGAAACCAGGCTTCTCCTGTGAAAACCATGCATCCTAACTGCTATGCTACTGTAATGCCAAGCAAAGGCAACTTCCAAGGTTTGGAATACTAGCATGGTATTCTCCATTTATTTAGTGACAAATTAAGGCAAAACATTCACAGAACAGAGAAAATCAAAATATGATGCAATTCAGTCATTTAGCAAGTTCTCAATTCAATCACAAAGTATAGTCTAGGTATCCCACCCCCTGACTAGTACATTCATTTAGTAAATCTTAAAGTCTCTCTTCTCAAATGGAGATTAGTTTCTAGTCATAAACAAAGCACATTCATTTGGTCAGTCACAGAGCACAAAAAGTCCAAAGTTTCCTACCCCTGGATCACAACTGAATTACAATACCATCCATTACCACCAAGCACCTTCTCAAAGGGGCAGTAGAGAGCACAAAGGCCATCTATCCCAAAGCCACAACAAGATTATAATATCATCCCAGCATTCAATACCCTAGGAGAAGTCTTTTCTTCATCTTGACCCAAGGCAAGTTCTTAGCAATCTTGGTTCCTAGGAAGTCAAAGCTTAACAAAGCCATAATATGCATTGCCAGGGTCCTCATCAATTCACTCACAGCCTGCAGAACAGTCTCAGGACCCCTGAAAACATCAGCAAGACCCTCAATGACTTCTGTAAACATACAACAAGAAAATCCTCCTTCGGGGCTTCTGAACCAACATAAAGGTTCCAGGACCTCTGCAACAATAGCACTGTCCTTTAGCAGATGAATCTGGCAAACATCAAAACAGACAGAACAAACACTGGCACCACAGTCATGCTTCTTTCCAGTTCAGTCCTCAGTTCTTATTTCCCTCTCTCCAGCAGTAGCAGCAGCCTCCAGATACTGGCTTCCAAAAGTTCTTCTGATCTCTCTCTCTCCTTCGGCCGCTCCATCCATGGCAGCAGCTCCTCCCAGTTCAGCCCCCTCTCTTCAAGTCAACAAATCCATCCCACAAGTGGGATTCACAAGTTCTGGGTTTTAACACTTAACCCAAAAACTAAGCCAATACAAAGGAATCTTTAAATTCCATTACCATTACAGCTACAGGGGTGAGGTTGATTTCATTCCAATGAGGCAGTAGGCTACATTAGGTAAATCAACCCCATGCAAAGACAACAACTTCCAACAGCCAACTTCTACAGCTGATAAAAAATGATCATTTTCTCTATGACATTAAATATGTCAGGGATACTTTGCCGTAAGCTTTATTTGATTGCAAGACTAAATTCAGTACACTTCTCCTCAGTCTTGGCCTTGTCACCCAACATTCAAGAATACACAACATAGGGGGTGGAGCCAAGGGGGCGGAGCCAAGATGGCGGAGTAGAAACAGCTCTTCCAAGCCTCTCTGCCCCCAGATTCCCCACAAACTATGTAAAAAAGGACTCTGAACAACTTCTGGAGCCCCAGCACCCACAGAACGACACAGAGAAGCTAACCTCCCCTGAGGACAGCCCAGCAGCCCTGCAGGAAGGACCAGCGCAGCACTCTGGGAGCCGGCAACGCGCAGAGCGCAGGAGCCCAGCCGAGCCGAGCCCAGGTCCGCGTGAGCCGAGGTTTTAGCCCCAGGGCGGCAGGGCCAGCAGCCGGCTGGAGGAACCCCAGAACACCAGGAGCGGTGGCAACTCCAGAATTATCAACATAGACATGCCTAGGACAAAGTAAGAGGTTAGTGTCCTATGGACTTTGGGACCTGTATTTGGGGAATGCGTCAGCTCCCTCCCCTGGGGGCTAGAAGCTACTGAGGAGACACGCCACTGTGTAGTTTTCAGAGGCATTTCCGGCTCCCAGCCTACAATCGTGGGGAGATCCAGCGATCAGTCTTGGGGGGTAATCGCTCTTGCTTTAACCTCCCTGGATTTGGATTGTGATCTAGGGTGGAAGTTGTGGGTGGGTTTACAGCTTGCCAGAAACGGAAGTTGCCCCCCACACGTTCGGGACGAAAATTCCTTTAGCTGGCCTTAAAGCCATAGTGTGGCAACAAGCCCAAAAGTCAAGCAATTAAGTGGCAACATGCCAAGGCAAAGGAAACAGAAAAATGCAACCCTAGACTCCTATTTTGGGGGCATAGAGCGGGAAAAGGACTGTGAGGTCAGAAGTCCTGCTCCAAAAGCCCCAGGGGAAAACATGAGTGGGTTGCCGGCCATAGAGGACCTTAAGGAGGACTTTAAAAATCAAATAAGAGAAGTGGAGGAAAAATTAGAAAGAGAAATGAGAAGGATGCAGGAAAAGTATGAAATGAGGGTCAACAGCCTGACTGAGGAAAACAACACCTTAAAAAGTAGACTAGCTCAAATGGCAAAGGAGGCCCAAAAGGGCAATGAGGAGAAGAATGCCTTAAAAAGTTGAATTTGCCAGATGGAAAAGAATCTCAAAAGTTCACTGAGGAGATTCATTCCTTCAGAGTTAGACTGGAGCAAATGGAAGCTAATGACTTTATGAGAAATCAAGATGCTGTTAAGCAGATCCAAACAAATGAAAGATTAGAAGGCAATGTGAAATATCTCATGGGAAAAACCACTGACCTGGAAAATAGATCCAGGAGACACAATTTAAAAATTATTGGACTACCTGAAAGCCATGATCAAAGAAGAACCTAGAAATCACCCTTCAAGAAATTCTCAAGGAAAATTGCCCTGATGTTTTAGATCCAGAGGGCAAATAGAGGTTGAAAGAATCCACAGATCACCTCCTGAAAAAGATCCCAAAAAGAAAACTCCCAGGAATATTATAGCCAGGTTCCAGAATCCCCAGATCAAGGAGAAAATACTACAAGCTGCCAGGAAGAAACAATTTCAATATTGTGGAAACACAATCAGAACAGCCCAGGACCTGGCAGCTTCTACACTGAGGGATAGAAGGGCATGGAATATGATATTCCAGAGGGCAAAAGAGCTGGGACTGAACCCAAGGGTTACCTACCCAGCAAAACTGAGTATTTTGTTTCAGGGGAAAATATGGTCATTCAGTGGAATAGAGGACTTTCAAGCATTCTTGAGGGAAAAAACCAGAGTTGAATAGAAAATTTGACATCCAGACACAAGAAGTAAGAGATGCCTGAGAAGGTAATCAGGGAAAAGAAATCAAAAGGAACCTATCAAAGTTGAACTATTTACATTCCTATATGGAAAAGCAATATCTGTGACTGATGATATCTTTCTCACTATGAAAATAATGGAAGAAGGGGGTGTGGTCATAAGAATACATATGTGAATGTGTGTGTATATGGTTACAGTTATATATGGATAGAGGGCATAGGTTGAATTTGTTGGGGAGGGAGAATACTCAAGGGATGAAATTATGAGGTGAGAGAGGAAAGTGGCAAGAGGAGATGGGGAGAGACATGGTAGGGTAAACTATCTCATGTAGGGGAAGTGGGTGCAAAGGAGGGGGAGAATAAGGAAGGCTAAAAAGGCAAAACCACATTCACATTGAATTTGGTTCAGGGAGAAAATGACATACATACTAAATGGGACATCTCAACCTGCAGCAGGATAGGGGCAAGGGGGATGAGAGGAGGGATGATGGAAGGGAGGGCATCCTTGGGGTGAGGGGAGGATGGAAGTACCCACTATAGAAGAGGGACAGGATCATGTAGGGAATGGACCAGGTGGGGGGTGGGATGAGTAGGAGGGAATTATAAGCAGCCTTGCACAATATATCTACTATGATAATGTTTTGCATAGCTAGACATGTACAACATATACTGAATTACTTATATCCCAAGAAGGAATGGGTGACAAGGGAGGAAGGAAATGGATCTGAAATTCAAGGTCGTAACATTAAATGTTTCAAATATATATATAATACTATTATTAATACTCTTTTGCCTATAATTGGGAGATAAGATGTGCAGGCATTGGGACACAAAGATTCATCTTCCTCTAATGGAAAAGTCAATGGGGGTATGGGAGAAGGTATGGGAGAGAGCAGATTGGAGGAAGCCATATCTTGTGGGACTGCTATTCAGGGAGGTTGGGTAGGGGAATAATGGGGGGAAAATGATTGTAACTCAAAATCTGGCGGAAATGAATGATGTAAAACAGAAGTTAATAAAGCATTTGTTTTAAAAAAAAAAAGAATACACCACATAATCAATGTAAAACCATGAATGTGGGTTGCAAATCCTTGTCCACTCACTGATTGCTGACATATTCAAACCATATATATTTGATGAGCTTGCCAGCTTTCTTTACCTACAAAGAAGGGTACCTACAAAGCCCACACAGAATCCTTTACCAGAATGCCTTTTAGAAGGGCATTCTGATCCCTAGACAAGTCAAGACAGAGAGAATTTCTATACTAAGGAAATTTACAGAAACTGGTCAGCTGAATAAAGCTGATAACCATCAGCCAAGAGCAACCAAGTTGATGAAAGAAAAATGGAATATTTTTTAAATAATTTCAACAGGTTAAACAAAATCATTTGGCCAATTGTATTATATACCTTGACTGGCTGATACAGTCTGTGTTCCCTCTCCATCAACTCACAGAATTACCATTAAGATATACAAAATATATTAACAAGCATTTGGCTTTATTTTGTTATTTCAAAATGATCCTCAAAATCAAATTTACCTAAAAGTAAAAAGCAGAGGAGGGCTCTGTTTTCCTTGCTGGGGAGTGGCTAAATACCCAAGGGAAGCCACTGTTCTCAGCAGCAATATTAAACCTATTATTTTTGTCTTTTATTTGTAAACTGCTGATGCCTGCCTAATGTCAAAGTAAGACAATCCCAATCCTTGTGTCAAACACAAGGAACATTCCAGGAAGCTGAATGAAACTTCACCAGATCTTCTCTATTTGATACTAGCAGTGACATTGAATCTTATCTTTTAAAATCTTGTGTCCTACAAAGACTAGTTTCAAAGAATCAGAGTCAGCACTCTATTTTAGGTAGTGATATTAATACATACATCAAAACCTGTTGGGCACAATTCCACTTTCCCCTTCCCTTCACTGATTTGTAAACTCCTGTTTCCCCTTCCCTTCATTGATTTGTAAAACGGAGAACTCCACCTTCCCCTCCCTTAATTGATCTGTAAACAAGCATGACCTCCACCCCTTCCTTTTCCTTGATTGATCTGTGGGCAGGAGTTCCAGCCTAGGGTTTCACACTGGAGGGAAATTCAATTGTATACTGACCAGTCACTGATTGTAGTTTCAAATGTACACTGACCAATCACTGTAGTTTCAGCTTACATCACGGTAATTTCAGCTTACGTAACCTAGCTACGGAACCTCTATAAAACCGGCACAATGTCTGTGCCAAAGCACTGTCTGATTTGGGCATGTACCCCAACAGTCCCTTGGTAATAAAATCCACTTTTTAAATTTAATCTTGGGGATCTTCTGTCTCACTTTATTGGGGTACAACAAACCCTTTTTAGCCTTGTATGCTAAAATTTAATGGCATTAAATAACAATCATAGCTATCACTTTATAATGCTTTAAAGTTTGTAATAATAATGGCTAGTAACAATATGGTCTCTTAAGGTTTACAATAGGGTGACCCGGTAGATAGAGTACCAGGACTGGAGTTAGGAAGACCTGAGTTCAAATTTGCCTTTAGATACTTACTAGCTTGTGACCCTGGGAAAGTGACTTAACCCTGCTTGCCTCAGTTTCCTCATCTGTAAAATGATCTGGAGAAGAAATGGTTTGCCAAGTGCTTTGTCACTGTAATATCTTTGCCAAGAAAAATCCAAATGGGGACACCACTGAAAATGACTCAACAACAACAAAGATTTATAAAGTACTTAACACATATTTCATTTGATCTTCACAACAACCCTGGGAAATAGGTGCTATTATTATCCCCCTTTTACAGATAAAGAAACTAAGAATTTGGGAAGTTAAGTGACTTAGCAGGATCACATAGCTACTAAATGTCTGAAGGAAAATTTGAACTCAGCTCTTCTTGACTTGGCCAGTAATCTATCCACTGCACTATGTACTACATAGCTACTCCTGAAAATATAATGTAACATTCTTGAAGGCAGGGACTTAACTTCATCTCACCTTTATCATTTGTATCCACAACATGTAGGACTCTGACTGGCACATAGTAGGCACAGTGCCTGCTGACTGATCTATTGACTTATTCACCTTCACAACAACCCTGTGAGGTAAGTACTACGTATATTATTGTTCCCATTTTCCAAATGAGAAAATTGAGATTCATTTAAGTTAGCTGACTTGCTCATGGTCACAAAAAAAGTGTTAGAGGCAGTATTTGAATACAGGTCTTCTTGACACTGGGTCCCAGAACTCTATCCTCCATGCTATACAATATCTATTTTGATATGTATATTTTATAGAGAGATAGAAAGATAGAGAGGATAGATGGAGAGAGAAAAGAAGGAAGGAACGAAGGAAGGAAGGAAGGAAAGATGGGAAGGAAGGAACGAAGGAAGGAAGGAAAGAAGGAAGGAAGGAAGGAAAGATGGGAAGAGAGATAGAAAGATAGAGAGGATATATGGAGAGAGAAAAGAAAGAAAAGAAGGAAGGAAGGAAGAAAGAATCTTTACAAGTCCAGATAAAAAAATATGCCCTGGGCAGAATATATGCAGAATCTTGACAATTAGGGATTATTCCTTTAATTATAATTTCTACTATAAGTGGTTTAATTTAAAAGGTCCAAAAAAATGAATTTATACTCCCCTTTACTCATTATTTGTCACTTTGTTTCTTCTCCTAGGGGTATTTTCCCAGAATGTCTAGCTAATTTTTTAGAAGTGCTCTATGTATGTGTCTATATTTATAACTAGATATATTTATGTGTGTTTATATTCATATGAGGAGGATGTATGAAGTGATGGAAAGAGCTCTGGAATTCAATTAAGCAAATTAGGTTTCACATCTGGGTTCTGTCATTTACTAACCTATCATTGATGTTGGTGTGATGCTATATTCAGGCCTTTCTCCTGTGGTGGGGCTAAGCCACACAATCCTCTTCTTGACCATACCTTTCTCTGCAGCCACTACCTCAGTTTCTCTCAGGAAAAAGAAGTGATTTTCTTTTCAAACTGGACCCATGTTACTCAGATAATGAAGGGTAGTACAAAGGGTACTGGATTTGCGATCAAAAGACCTAGGTTCAGATTGTAACTTGATTCCTTATTCCTTCAGCAAATCACCACTCAGGACATAAGTCTCTTTATTTATAAAATGGGAATGTTAGACTACTGTAGTCCCTAACATCCTTTCAGCCCTAAATCTGATGATTTCAGAATTATCTTATAAAGAGAACTTTGTTGCCCTTAGACAGTGAGTTTGTATAGACATTATTCTATTTCTTTTTTTTTTTTTGCTTTTTGAAGGGCAATTGGGGTTAAGTAACTTGCCTAAGGTCACACGGCTAGGTTTTTTTCTTTGTTTGTGTTAAGTGTCTGAGGCCAGATCCGAACTCAGGTCCTTCTGACTCCAGGGCAGGTGCTCTACTCACTGAGCCAGCTAGCCACCCCAGACATTATTCTTTTAATAAACCTAAAACCCTTGGTTTGGTTGAGACCTTGGTTGGTTGCCTCTGGGAAACCAAAGAATGCATTCATTAAATGGTGAGGATTCTGGGGTCAAGATGAGAACTGCAGGAATCTAAGTCAGATGTGATGTGATAGAGTAGCAGTGGTGAAGGCATAGGAGTTCTTGGAGCAAATCAGAGACAAAACTAAGGAGCAACAAGAAACAAAGCTGTAATGTGGAGGAGCAAACTTGGATTTCACTTTTCACTGAAACTGTGAATTCTGTGAAATGTGGATTGTCTGTAGCAACTGCAAATGCTTTCCCCTTGATAGAGAAACTCCAAATATAAGGTAACACTGTAAATCTAGAGGGCTGTATAGAGCCCAGAGGAGGTGAGGCTCAATAGAAGAGTTGTCAACTATATATGGACTTTGGTGCAAGTCATTTGTGCTTTTTTGTTGGGTTAAATAAAGTCTGGATTGTGTTAAGTAGAGTTTGATGTATTGTTAGCCTGAGTGCTTGCATGGAACCTGAGGAAGAACCTTTACCAAATATGAACCAAATTCTCATATTTCCAGGAAAAACCTAGGCTTATTTTCCAAGTGATTTGTTTTTTTCAGTCAACAGTACACTGAGATTTCAATGGATTAAAAAAATTGAATTCTTCCCAAAAGATGCAAATTCACAAAAATACTCTGATTTTAGATTAGGGATCTTGAATCAAGGGATGTCTAGACATGATGAGAGTTAATGAGAAGGTGCAAGGTTGACCACTGGGCAACACTGACCCTGGAAAGGCCCTGGTCCTAGAAGAGAACAACCCTTCATGAAGTACCTTTAAAAGGGAGTGGCTGAGGGGTTCTGGCAAAATCTTTGGACTTTGGCTGCCCTTATGTTTGAGCAGCCTTTATTTCCCATCTTAGGAATGGAGAGCTGGAAAGAATCTCAGATATAATCTAGTACAGTCCTCTCATTTTATAGATGAAGAAATCCACACAGAGGTTAAATGACTTGGCCAACATTACTCAAGCAGTTAAGCTGCAAAACTGTGATTTAAGTCCAGGTTGTTGGATTCCAAATGTAGGGCTCCTTTCATTGAGTATATTAAGCTTCTGTAGCTCAGGGCTTAAAAGAAGAAGTAGCTGGAGCTGAAGAAAGCAAAGGACAACAAGAGGGTAAGGAGTCTGAGAAAAGAAAAAAGAAAGTCCATGGAATGGAGTCTGCACATTGCAAATCTCAAAATATTATATAAATGTCCATTTATTATTACTATTATTATTATTTACCAACAATCACCAGATCCCCAATCTGGTAATGACTTCATTCCCTGGGCCTTCGAATGTCCAGCTGCTGAGCTCAAGCAATGCTTCTAGAGTAATATAAAGATGTGCTAGTGAATTTTTAATAACTGGTTCCTAAAAAATAAGTATGCCCACAGACTTTAAAATTTAATTTGCATTATTAATACTTTCTTAATTTTAGACATTCAACAAAATAATAAATCAAGCCTTGATTTCTGAAATATAAATGCTTGGGGCGGAGCCAAGATGGCAGAGTAGAAACAGTACATCCAAGGTGCTCTCTCCCCAGATCACTTCCAAACCATGTCAAAGGAGACTCTGAACAACTTCTGCAGCCCCAGCACCCACAGAACGACACAGAGAAGCTAACCTCCTGCTGAGGACAGCCCCAGCCCTACAGGGAGCAGCCAGCACAAGTGCTCTGGGAGCCAACAGCACAGTGTGGAGAGCCAGTGGTTTTAGACCCAGGGCAGCCAGGCCAGCAGCCGGCAGGAGGGACCCCAGAACACCAGCAGCTGTGGTGATTCCAGAATTATCAACACAGACATGCCTAGGACAAAGTGAGAGGTTTGTGCCCTATGGACTTTGGGACTAGTATGTGGGGAACGAATCAGCTTCCTCCCCTGGGGGCTAGAATCCACTCAGGAGACATGCCATTTTGCAGTTTCAGTGGCAGCTCCAGCCCCTGGCCTGCAAACTGTAGGGAGATCCAGCGATCAGTCCTGGGGGTTAATGGCTCTTGCTTTAACCTGCTTGGATCTGGATTGTGATCTGGGGGGAGGTCTGGGGTGGGCATCCAACTTGCTAGAAGCGGAAGTTGTGAAGACCCCAACATTCAGGATGGAAGCTCCCCTGTCTGGTGGCAGAGTCCCACTGTGGCAAAAAGCCCAAAAGTCAAGTAAATAAGTGGCAACATGCCAAGGCAAAGGAAACAAAATAAACAGAAAAATTCAACATTAGACTCCTATTTTGTGGGCAAAGATGATGGAAGCATGGAACAGGAGGAGGACTGTGAGATCAGAAGTCCTGCTCCAAAAGCCCCAGGGGAAAACATGAGCAGGTTACAGGCCATAGAGGACCTTAAGAAGGACTTTAAAAATCAAATAAGAGAAGTGGGGGAAAAATTGGGAAGAGAAATGAGAAGGATGCAGGAAAAATATGAAATGAGGGTCAACAGCCTGACTGAGGAAAATAACACCTTAAAAAAATAGACTGGCAAAGGAAGCCCAAAAGGGCAATGAGGAGAAGAATGCCTTAAAAAGTCGAATTTGCCAGATGGAAAAAGAATCTCAAAAGCTCACTGAGGAGATTCATTCCTTCAGAGTTAGACTGGAGCAAATGGAAGCTAATGACTTTATGAGAAATCAAGATGCTGTTAAGCAAATCCAAAGAAATGAAAGAATAGAAGGCAATGTGAAATACCTCATGGGAAAAACCACTGAACTGGAAAATAGATCCAGGAGAGACAATTTTAAAATTATTGGATTACCTGAAAGCCATGACCAAAGAAAGAACCTAGAAATCACCCTTCAAGAAATTCTCAAGGAAAATTACCTTGATGTTTTAGATCCAGAGGGCAAAATAGAGGTTGAAAGAATCCACCAATCACCGCCTGAAAAAGATCCCAAAATGAAAACTCCCAGGAATATTATAGCCAGGTTCCAGAATCCCCAGATCAAGGAGAAAATACTACAAGCAGCCAGGAAGAAACAATTTCAATATTGTGGAAACACAATCAGAATACCACAGGACCTGGCAGCTTCTACACTGAGGGATAGAAGGGCATGGAATATGATATTCCAGAGGGCAAAAGAGCTGGGGTTGAAGCCAAGGGTCACCCACCCAGCAAAACTGAGTATCTTGTTTCAGGGGAAAATATGGTCATTCAGTGGAATAGAGGACATTTAAGCATTTTTGAGGAAAAAACTAGAGTTGAATAGAAAATTTGACATCCAGACATAAGAAGCAAGAGATGCCTGAGAAGGTAATCAGAGAAAAGAAATCAAAAAGAACTTATCAAAGTTGAGCTATTTACATTCCTACATGGAAAAACAATAACTGTGACTGATGAAACCTTTCTCAGTATGAAAATAATGGAAGAAGGGTATATGGGCATATGAATACATATGTGAATGTGTGTATATATGTTTACAGTTATACATGGATAGAGGGCATAGGTTGAATTTGTTGGGAAGGGATGATACTTAAGGGGTGAAATTATGAGGTGAGAGAGGAAAGTGGCAAGGGGAGATGGGGAGAGACAGGGTAGGGTAAACTATCTCATGTAGAAGAAGCAAGGGGAAGTGGCTGCAGGGGAGGGGTAGAACAGGAAGGCAATGGGGTGGCTAGGTGGCGCAATGAGTAAAAGCGCCGGCCTCGGAGTTTGGATGACCCGGGATCAAATCCGGCCTCAGAAAATGAGCACCCACACATAAATAATGACTAGCTGTGTAACCTTGAGCAAGTTACTTAACCCCAGTTGCTTAAAAAAAAAACAGGAAGGCAAAAAGGCAAAACCATATCCTCATTGAATTTGGCTCAGGGAGAGAATGACATACGTACTAAATCGGATATCTCACCCTGCAGCAGAGTAGGGGGAAGGGGGATGAGTGGGGGGATGATGGAGGTGAGGGCATTCTGGGGTGAGGGGAGGTTGGAAGTACCCACTATAGAAGAGGGACAGGATCAAAGTAGGGAATGGACCAGGTTGGGGGTGGGATGGGTGGGAGGGAATTATTAGCAGCCTTGTACAATATATCTACTATGGTAAGGTTTTGCATAGCTATACATGTACAACACATATTGAATTACTTATCTTCCCAGAGGGAATGGGTGACAAGGGAGGAAGGGAATGGATCTGAAATTTGAGGTTTTAAAATTAAATGTTTCAAATGAAATATAAATGCTTGTCCTGAAAATTTAATAATGGTAACAAAGAGGACTCACAAGTAGGTTAGAATGATTCCAGTACACCCCCGTCCTATCCATACCCTTGATGTTTTCCATGAATGCAATTAGAGTTATATGTGAGAGTCTAAGACTGTAATAGCTCTAGGGCAAGGGTAGGGAATATTAAGCCTTGAGGCCACATGTGGCCTACTGAATCCAAACTTCACAAAACAAATCCCCTTAATTTGTTCTGTAAAACTTGAACTCAGTCAAAAGGCCCCATCCAAGGATAAAGAATACCACATGTGGCCTCAAGGTTCCAGGTTCCCTATGCCTGCTAGACTAAACATTTCCTTCCCTAAGGAGGAAAAAGAAATTAATATAAAAGAGTCAGAGCTAACTGGAGCCTCTGGCACTACTAACCTGCTGAGTCCTTACCCACAGATATGGGGTTTAATACCACTTTTGCCACCTGCTTGTCAGAAAGGTATCTTCTTTCATTCATCATTTCCATTGTTCAGAAATGTGTGGGGTAGTTAATACTGGGAGAGAGAAGCATGTAGCGTATATAAAGCCAGCTCACTTTTTCCCTTGTTTCACACACAAACACAAACACAAAAACACACTGGACTGGAAACACCCCCACCTGTTTATTCCACCATACAGGTTTTGAAGAAGACTGCTCCACCCCTCACTTTCACCTTTCTTCCCAAACTGTGGCTCTACACTCCTTTATCTTTTTAGTGAGATAAACAGTTGTGGCCATCACCAAACCCTGTGTAAGCTCAGCTGTCTTTTACACACTGCCTTACTCCTCCAATCTAATGTCAAAAATAAAGAGAGTAAAATTTGTGTGGTAGCTTTAGGAGAAAATGTCAGCCACATAGAGGAAAGCTGCAACCAGTTGTTTCTAGACACTTTCATTTCCAGGAAGGCGTTGGTGACCATGGGCCTGATTGAGTCATAGTCTTAACCATGTCACTGTGTGACTTTACACAAATTGCCTCATTTCTTTGGCTCTCAGCTTCTCAGTTCATCTATAAAATAAGGGGCTTGAATTAGATTATTTCTAATTTTTATTCTTTCTCATTGTAACAATCTATGAGTTTCCCATGCACAATTTTGGCAGGAATGCCACCACTGACATTAAAGAAGAGTCTACTGGGGACCTCAGGACATCACCTTCTCTGAGTTTCAATTCCCTTAAAATGAGGGTTCAATTCAACAAGCATTAATTAGGTACCTACTAAATATTAGATGCTGGGAAGACAAAAAATAATTAGTCTTTACCCTCAAAGAGCTTATATTGTACTCTGGGGGAGGAGATAAGGTTGCAACAGGTACAAAGATACTTAAAAATAAAGTGATAAAGCAATTTCAGGAGTGAGAGAGCACTAACATCTGGGAAGGGATGAGGACAGGCCTTTCAATGGATCTAAATAATTGCAAGGAAGCCTAGCTCTAAGTACAGGGACTCCCAAAAGTATTAGGGTAGTATTAAGTTGTAATCATTTTAACTAGCACTAAGACTTTTGGGATAAGCACTATATACTATGGGTTCTTTTCCTAGCCCATTAGACCTAATGTAATACCAAGTAGGTAGCTGTAAATAAATCACTACAACTGAAATGTTGGAAGCGATCAGAATTGAAACCAGGATGACCATGAGGGTAAACTAGCAGAGGATACAACCATTTTAGACAATTTTTGTATCAATATTTTAAAGAATAATAATTTTTTAAAATATTTTATTTTAAAACTTTGAATTCGAGATTCCCTTCTTCCCTCATCACCCACCCTTACTGGGAAGATAAAGTAATTCAGTACAGGTTGTACATGTGTAGTTATGCAAAAATTTTCCATAGTGGAATTATTGTGAAAGACTGACTATATTTCCCTCCATCCTATCCTGCCCCCCACTTCTTCTATTTTCTACTTTGACACTGTCCCTTTTCAAAAATGTGTGCTTCTAACTTCCCTTCCCCCGTATGTGCCCTCCCTTCTATCATCCCTCCTCTTATCTCCTTCGTCCCTACCATCCTGTAGGGTAAGATACCCACTTTAGTGTGTATGTTATTTTCTCCTTAAGCCAAATTCAATGACAGTAAGGTTAACTCATTCCCTTTTGCCTTCCTGTTCTTCCCCTCCATTGTAACAGTTTTCCCTTGCCTCTTCTGTATGAGATAATTTACCCTATTCTGTCTCTCCCTATCTCCTCTCATTATATTCCTCTCTCACCTCTTAATTTTATTTTTTAAAATACCATCCCTTCCTGTTCAATTGATCCTGTGCCCTCTGTCTATGTATACCTGTACACATATATACACACACTCACATATGTATTCATACACCCATATACTCTCTTATATAGATATAGATATGTATGTACACACACACACACACACACACACACACACACACACATACACACACACACATTTATATTCCCTTCAACTATCCTCATCCTTAGAAAAGTTCCATAAGTTACAATTATCATTTTTCCATGTAGGAATGTAAATAGTTCAACTTTGATAGATTCATTATGATTTCTTTTCCCTGTTTACCTTCTCATGCTTCTCTTGCTTCTTGTGTCTGAATGTCAGATTTTTCTACTCAACTCTGGTTTTTCCCTCAAGAATGCTTGCAAGTCCTCTATTCCACTGAATGACCATATTTCCCCTGAAACATAATACTCCGTTTTGCTGGATAGGTAATTCTTGGTTTTAATCCTAGCACCTTTGACCTCCAGAATATCATAGTCCAAGTCCTTCAGTCTCTCAGTGTAAAATCTGCTAGATCTTGCATTATCCTGATTGTGCTTCCACAATATTCAAATTATTTCTTCTTGGCTGCTTGTAGTATTTTCTCCTTGATCTGGGAGTTCTGGAACCTGGTTATAATATTCCTAGGAGTTTTGTTTTGGGGATCTTTTTTACGAGGTGATTGGTGAATTCTTTCAATTTCTATTTTCCCTCTGGTTCTAAAATATCAGTGCAATTTTCTTTGAGGATTTCTTGAAGGATGATTTTTAAGTTCTTTTTTTGATCATGGCTTTCCGATAATCCAATGATTTTTAAATTATCTCTCCTGGATCTATTTTCCAGATCAGTGGTTTTTCCAATGAGATATTTCATATTGCTTTTTATTTTTTCATTTGTTTCGATCTGTTTTATAGTACCTTCATGTCTCAAAATCATTAGCTTCCATTTACCCTGATATAATTCTGAAGAAATTATTCTCTTCAGTGAGCTTTTGAAATTCTTTTTCTACCTGGCAAATTTGGCTTTTTAAGGCATTTTTCTCCCATTGGCCATTTGAGTTAATCTATTTTTAAGGTGTTATTTTCTTCAGTCAGGTTGTTGACACCCTTTTCATGATTTTCTTGCATCATTCTTATTTCTCTTCCCAATTTTTCCTCCACTTCTCTTACTTGATTTTCAAAATTCTTCTTGAGCTCCTCCATGACCTGTAACCAATGCATATCTTTCTTGGAGCTTTTGGTGCAGGAGTTTTGACTTTGTTGTTTTCCTCCTGTTCCATGCTTGGATCATTTTTGTCCCCAAAAAAAGAATCTAGGGTTTGATTGCTGTGCTTGTTTTGCTTGCTTTGCTTGCTTATCTTGCCACTCAATTACTTGACTTTTGAGCTTTTTGCCACAGTATAACTCTGCTTCCAGAGAGGAGAGCTTTGTCCCAAATCACTGGGGTTTTCACAGCTGCTGGAGCTATTAGTTGGGTGCCCTCTCTGCAGCCCCCACAAGCTCTGGCTCACTGGTCATACATCCCAGGACCTCCACCCAAGACAGTGATCCAGATCTAGGCAGGATAAGGCAAGAGCAATTAGCCTCTGAATGTTCACTTGGTCCCCCTACAATCTGCAGGCCAGGAGCTCTGAAGCAACCACATGGAGGCAGTTACATGGGCACAGTTCCTCCTGTCACTTCTTGCTCTGGGGTCAGGGGCCTGACCACACTGCTGGACCATGCCTCCTTCCCCCCAGTTTCGACAGAGCTCTTCACTGAACTTTTACTTTATCTTTGGCATTTATGGGTTGATATTTCTGGAAACTGTCACATCTGCTGATGATCCACTCTCCTGAAATCTGCTCCAGCTGCTGCTGATCAGGGCCACACTGGGGCTAAAACTGAGGGCTCAAGCAGGGCTGGGCATGGCTCCCAGAGTGCTGCAATGGACCCTTTCTGTCCACCTGCTGGTATGCCTTCAGCAGGAGATTTGTTTCTCTGTGTCAGTCTGTGGGTTCTGTAGCTCGAAAATTTGTTTAGAATCATATTTTATCAGTATTTGAGGTGGTTATGGGGGCAGCTCATGGAGTTTTCCTGCTTCTACACCACTATCTTGGCTCCACCGCTATCAATATTTTTAAGGAAACTCACTCAAGTAAAAAGTTAAATTTGGCTTATATTTAGCTATTTGCTCTCCTATGTACTTAATGTTTATTTCCTATGTTAACTTCTCATTAGAAAAGAGTGAATAGGGGGGCGGAGCCAAGATGGCGGAGTAGAAACAGCTCATCCAAGCCACTCTGCCCCCAGATTCCCCCCAAACGATGTAAAAGGGGATTCTGAACAACCTCTGGAGCCCCAGAACCCACAGAAGGACATAGAGAAGCTAACCTCCCGCTGAGGACAGCCCAGCAGCCCTGCAGGAAGGACCTGCGCAGTGGTCTGGGACCTGGCAGCGTACAGCGCGCAGAGTGCAGGAGCCGAGCTGAGCAGAGCCCAGGTCCACATGAGCTGAGATTTTAGCCCCAGGGCGGCAGGGCCAGCAGCCAGCTGGAGGAACCCCAGAACACCAGGAGCTGTGGAGACTCCAGAATTATCAACATAGACTTGACTAGGACAAAGTAAGAGGTTAGTGTCCTATGGACTTTGGGACTGGTATTAGGGAATGCGTCGGCTCCCTCCCCTGGGGGCCAGAAGCCGCTGAGGACAAACGCCATTTTATAGTTTTCAGAGGCAGCTCCTGCTCCCACCCTGCAAATTTGTAGGGAGATCCAGCTATCAGTCTTGGGGGGTAATCGCTCTTGCTTTAACCTCCCTGGATCTGGATTGTGATCTAGGGTGGAAGTTGTGGGTGGGTTTACAGCTTGCCAGAAACGGAAGTTGCCCCCCACACGTTCGGGACGAAAATTCCTCTATCTGGCCTTAAAGCCATAGTGTGGCAACAAGCCCAAAGTCAAGTAATTAAGTGGCAAC
The DNA here is from genome assembly GCA_011680675.1 of Gymnobelideus leadbeateri. Classification (NCBI taxonomy): domain Eukaryota; kingdom Metazoa; phylum Chordata; class Mammalia; order Diprotodontia; family Petauridae; genus Gymnobelideus; species Gymnobelideus leadbeateri. The sequence goes on from WOXC01001681.1 coordinate 236,431, forward strand.
ATGCCAAGGCAAAGGAAACAGAAAAATGCAACCCTAGACTCCTATTTTAGGGGCATAGAGTGGGAAAAGGACTGTGAGGTCAGAAGTCCTGCTCCAAAAGCCCCAGGGGAAAACATGAGCAGGTTGCAGGCCATAGAGGACCTTATGAAGGACTTTAAAAATCAAATAAGAGAAGTGGAGGAAAAATTGGAAAGAGAAATGAGAAGGATGCAGGAAAGTATGAAATGAGGGTCAACAGCCTGACTGAGGAAAACAACACCTTAAAAAATAGACTAACTCAAATGGCAAAGGAGGCCCAAAAGGGCAATGAGGAGAAGAATGCCTTAAAAGTCAAATTTGCCAGATGGAAAAAGAATCTCAAAAGTTCACTGAGGAGATTCATTCCTTCAGAGTTAGACTGGAGCAAATGGAAGCTAATGACTTTATGAGAAATCAAGATGCTGTTAAGCAGATCCAAACAAATGAAAGATTAGAAGGCAATGTGAAATATCTCATGGAAAAACCACTGACCTGGAAAATAGATCCAGGAGAGAAAATTTAAAAATTATTGGACTACCTGAAAGCCATGATCAAGGAAAGAACCTAGAAATCACCCTTCAAGAAATTCTCAAGGAAATCTGCCCTGATGTTTTAGATCCAGAGGGCAAAATAGAGGTTGAAAGAATCCACAGATCACCTCCTGAAAAAGATCCCAAAAAGAAAACTCCCAGAAATATTATAGCCAGTTTCCAGAATCCCCAGATCAAGGAGAAAATACTACAAGCAGCCAGGAAGAAAAAATTTCAATATTGTGGAAACACAATCAGAATAGCCCAGGACCTGGCAGCTTCTACACTGAGGGATCGAAGGGCATGGAATATGATATTCCAGAGGGCAAAAGAACTGGGAATGAACCTAAGGGTCACCTACCCAGCAAAACTGAGTATTTTGTTTCAGGGGAAAATATGGTCATTCAGTGGAATAGAGACTTTCAAGCATTCTTGAGGAAAAAACCAGAATTGAATAGAAAATTTGACATCCAGACACAAGAAGGAAGAGATGCCTGAGAAGGTAATCAGGGAAAAAAATCAAAAGGAACTTATCAAAGTTGAACTATTTACATTCCTATATGGAAAAGCAATAACTGTGACTGATGATATCTTTCTCACTATGAAAATAATGGAGGAAGGGGGTGTGGTCATATGAATACATATGTGAATGTGTGTGTGTATGGTTACAGTTATATATGGATAGAGGGCATAAGTTGAATTTGTTGGGAAGGGAGAATACTCAAGGGATGAAATTATGAGGTGAGAGAGGAAAGTGCCAAGAGGAGATGGGGAGAGACAGGGTAGTGTAAACTATCCCATGCAGAAGAAGCAAGGGGAAGTGGTTGCAAAAGAGGGGGAGAATAAGGAAGGCTAAAAAGGCAAAACCACACTCACATTGAATTTGGTTCAGGGAGAAAATGACATACATACTAAATGGGATATCTCAACCTGCAGCAGGATAGGGGGAAGGGGGATGAGAGGAGAGATGATGGATGGGAGGGCATCCTGGGGGTGAGGGGAGGTTAGAAGTACCCACTATAGAAGAGGGACAGGATCATGTAGGGAATGGACCAGGTGGGGGGTGGGATGAGTGGGAGGGAATTATAAGCAGCCTTGTACAATATATCTACTATGATAATATTTTGCATAGCTAGACATGTACAATATATACTGAATTACTTATCTCCCCAGAGGGAATGGGTGACAAGGGAGGAAGGAAATGGATCTGAAATTCGAGGTCTTAACATTAAATGTTTCAAATATATATAAATACTATTATTAATACTCTTTCGCTTGTAATAGGGAGATAAGATGCGCAGGCATTGGGACACAAAGATTCACCTTCCTCTAATGGAAAAGTCGATGGGGGTATGGGAGAAGGTATGGGAGAGAGCAGATTGGAGGAAGTGATATCTTGTGGGACTACTATTCTGGAGGTTGGGTAGGGGAATAATGGGGGGAAAATGATTGTAACTCAAAATCTGGCGGAAATGAATGATGTAAAACAGAAGTTAATAAAGCATTTGTTTAAAAAAAAAGAGTGAATAATTAATTGATTCTAGGGCCAAAGGGGAAGGTTTTCCATGAGATCCCAAATCTAATGATAATATAAATGAATTATTTATATGACACTTAAAGGGCTACATGTCATGTCACCTGAGACTTACAGAAACCCTGGGAGGTAGGTGCTATTACTGATTTCCATTATATAGATGAAGAAACTGAGACTGAGAGCAGGTGCCTTGCCCAGGATCACCAAGGTTGTAAGAATGTGAGGTAAATTTTTCCACCCAGCTCTTCCTGATTTCTAGTCCCCAATCCAACAACTGTGCCAAGCAACCTCTAGAACTGGCAAAGACCCTAGAGGCCATTTAGTTCAACTGCCATCATTTTACAAACAGGGAAACAGAAACCTAGAGAGGTTACATGTCTTGCCCAGGGTCACACAAGTAGTACAAGAGGCAAGATTTGAACCCAGGTCCTCTAACTTTAAAGACACTGTTCTTTCTCATAAGAGAGGTTCATGAAGCATTGGTAGATTTATAAAGAAAATGAGTAGATTGATGTTATCATCAAATTCTGGGATTCTTTGGAAAGAAGTGTTACTGCAGGGGATGGTTTATTTATATGTAAAATGGTCTTCAAACCACCACCGTTATACCTTCTTTCAGAAGAAACCTACCAAAAACCCACTTCACAGGTTAAAAATCAGCAATAAGAAGTTGAAAAGCCTTTGAGAGATTGGTTCTGCAGTGCACATTCTTCCCTTTGGTTTTCAGTAAATGACTGATGCAAACCAACAGGCAATCAGAGTAGTGAACTCTGGAAAGAGTGAATGGGGGAAGAAAGGTAGAGGAAGGAAGAAGAAGGAAATACCAAGGGAACAGCAAGAAATAGAAGCAGCAATAGGAGAAAGCACAGCAGCCTATAAAAATTCATAGTCTCATGGTCTGACATCATGAAAACTGTCTCCTCTGAGTCATGGAGGCAAATCAGATCAAAGTGAGTAATCACTTGAGAGCGTCCTAAATATCACAAGCTGTAACATGCATCCTTGAAATAGCAGAACACAATTTCTGCCCCTGGGTTCAATCACTAGTGCTGATCCATATGGTTTTATCTTATATAAGTAAAAAGAGCCTCAATGAAAATGGAGTTATCCATCAAACTAATTCACTGACCAATTTGGCCAATGTGGAGGACTCAAGTATGATAATAGAAAAAGTCGATGGGCCCAAGTTCAAATAGCATCTGTAAGTCCTTAGTTAAGTGATTGAATCTCTCTGTGCCTCAGTTCCCATATCTATAAAATGAGAGGGTTGGTTAAATGATTAAACAAGCTGTGATATATGATTATAATGGAATATTATTGTGCTAAAAGAAATGACAAGCAGTACAATTTCAGAAAAACCTGGAAACATGAATTGATGCAAAGTGAAGTGAACAGAACCAGAAGAATGTTGCACACAGTAACTGCATGATATCTGCATTGTTTCTTTTTGACTTCTTACAATATTTTCTTCTTGATCTGAGAGGTCTGGAATTTGGCTATAATATTCCTGGTAATTTTCACTTGGGGATCTCTTTCAGAAGGTGATTGTTGAATTCTTTCAATTTTTATTTTACTCTCTGGTTCTAGAATATGGGGGCAATTTTCCTTGATAATTTCTTGAAAGATGATGTCTAGGCTCTTTTTTTATCATAACTTTCAGGTAGTCCAATAATTTTTAAATTATCTCTCCTGGATCTATTTTCCAGGTCATTTGTTTTTCCAATGAGATATTTCACATTTCTTCTATAAGAACTGTGAATGATTTAGCTATTCTCAGCAATACAATGATAGAAGAGAATCCCAAAGGATTTATAATGAAGCATACTATCCACCTCTTGAGAAAGAACTGATATCATTTAATACATTCTGAAGCATGCTATTTTTCACTTTCTTCTATTCTTTTTCTTTTGAGTCTTCTTGTTGCAAAATGACTAATATAGAAATGTTTTACATGATAGCACATGTATAACCGATATCTGAGTGCTTACCATCTCAGAGCAGAGGGAGAGGAAGGAGGAAGGGACAGAATTTGGAACACAAAACTTTTTTTAAAGTGTTAAAACTTGTTTTAGCATGTAATAGTGTTGAATAAAACATATTAAAATAATTAAAATAAGGGGGTTGGACTAGCTGGCCTCTGAGGTCCTTTGTAGCTCTAAAACCTATGATTCTAGGATGAGGAACAAGAATCAAGCCAAGAGACACAGAGATTTCCTGATGTCTCAATATAGTGTAGAGACACTTCTGGGTTTTCAAGTGCTATGCCATAAGCATAAGTCCTGGCAGGTGGACCTGAGTACTGATCAGGCATCTGCCATCCAGGGATCAGCTTCACTAAATTCAAGAAGGCTCATCATCAGAAGATAAACTGCTAAATTGTGATTTTTTTGGCCACAGAAATTCATGAAGATCCTTGTACTAAAGCAGCTATGATTGACCATAGAGAGAGCTTTCACTTTGAAGAAACCATGGAAATCATGGACCATTTTAAGTATTTAAATTTGGAAAAGAATAATATTCACCAAGAACAGTAGAAGCAGGCTACAAGAGGAAATACACAAGAGCAATTTATTCTATCCTTACGTTTCCAAGATAGAAATCTCCAGAGACAAATCCCAACCATGAAAATAGCTTTTAGTTGGACTTCACAAAGAACTTTGAATTGCATGTTAGAAACAATGGTGCTTTCACCTTGCAGAGCATTCACTATGATAAATGACTTCAAGGTTAAAGTTCATTTGCTTTGGTTGTTTCACAGAGATAGTAATGGGAATGACATTTTTACATTCTATAAAGCCACATTTATCTTAATTACATCAATAATTGAGACAAAAGGGGTGGCTAGGTGGCACAGTGAGTAAGAGCGCTGGCCCCAGAGTCGGGATGATCTGGGATTGGTCCAGACTCAGAAAATGAGCATCCACACATAAATGACTAGCCCTGTAACCTTGAGCAAGTTACTTAACCCCAATTGCTTTAAAAAAAAAAAAAAGAATTGAGACAAAATATTAAACTCAGGAGAAAGTCTTCACTGGACAGCATCCTTGAATTTAAAAATAAATACAAGTTTCAAAATTAATTAACTTTTCCAAATTTTTATTTTCCATCTGCAGCCCCTACCCCCATCATTAATCCACTTCTTGGATTTCTCTGACAGATATTCTGACTCAATGACAATTCTGTAATTGTGTCTACCCACACGAGAGTGAAGAGCTGAAATAAACACTAGAATAACTTGGACCAAAACTTTGACCTGAAATAAGAATGTCTTTGAGGTACTATTTGATTTTCCTTGAATTAATTGAATAATTAACTCAAGTTCCCTGGTTAATGTCTGTGCTACAACAATGTAGATCTCATCACAATATATTCTCGTGATTGATTTCCTCATAAGTTCCAAACTCAAGAGGTCTCATAACAATAGAAACTCCACATTAACCTTTTGCCATTTTGCTTTTGTCAATACTAAGAGAAACAACCAACATTATTCCATACAAAATCATATACAAAATATTTGTTAATTTGGCAAAGTAGGGAACTCCCTACAGAATGAAACTATGACTCAGTAGATAAGTCCTAGAGGTTTCCTAGCATTTGAACCCAGATTTTTTTCTGGTTCCAAGCCCTGTACCTCATTCAGTATTCTATATCCCCTCTGGAATCATAGCATAAGGATTAACTTTGTGATTTCATTGCTAAAGGGAACTGCCAGGAATGGAAACTCCCTCTACCAATGCAAGTCTACACCATCTCTGTACGTTTTAGTCTTAGTTAATTAGAGCACTGAGAAGTTAATTGATTTGCCCAGAGTCATACAACCACGTGCCACATTTTGATTCCTAGGATCATACATCTAGGGAAAAGGGGAAAAAGGACATATACAACCTGCCGTCTGTTTGATTTTTTTTCTTTATTCATTCAAATTGCCATTTTAGGGTCAGTAAGCAACCAAGAAAAACTTCACAGTCTTGAAGTGTCATTAACAGGCAAAAGATTAAAATTGCATCGTCCCCATATGTACACACAATAGATCAACTTCAGTTCCTTTAATTAAAATGCTCAGTAAACATATATTTTCTCATTTTATGAGAAATACATTAACAAGCTCAGGTTTATATAGCTGGTCACATGGGAAAAAAACAACATTTTATACTGGACTTGCAACACACAGCTTACAACACCAAGATGTTCCTATGCACCCTTGTAATAGCATTCACTACATGAATTAATATGAAGCAGACCCCATTTAAATACCACCAAATACTTCTATTATTTGGGCTTTATTAATTTTTAAAGCCAAAATTATTCTGAAAGTTCAGGACTGTAAATAACATGTAGAATATTGCATTTCAGCTCAGACCGCTGAGATTGTGTTAATTTTTTCTGTATCTCCCATGCAGGAAAAGTGAACAGGATATAACAGAATGAAATCAATTGAGAGCTCTTATTTTTCTATCTAAGAATCTTTGTTTAAGTGATATTGATTAATATTCAAATGATTGCTGAAAAAAATAAATCAAAGTTAAATATTTTAACTGCACAAAACCTAAGATAGACTCCACATGACATCATACTAAGTTAACATGTTATAGATTAAAAGCAGCAAATCAGGAGGAGCCTTCCCTTAAAAATTTAAAGTTTCTGACATCATTTTCCACCATTCCATCAGTTCCTCTTTTTCCTCTTCTTTTCTTTCAGACAATGACTCCAATTCAAAATCAACCTATAGGAGGAATGGAAGAAAAAAAAAGTGACTTGGCAAACTACAGATTGTTTTTCTTATCAAAACCAAGAAGCAATAGCAATTTTAACAATTAAAGAATGGGGCCCAATAAAGTCCTCTGAATAGACAGAGCACTGAGTGTTGTTGACTGACTAGGCCATTTTTTTGGTTTGTTTTTTTAAAGCAATCGGGGTTAAGTAACTTGCTCAAGGTTACACAGCCAGTCATTATTTATGCGTGGGTGCTCATTTTCTGAGGCCGGATCCGATCCTGGGTCCTCCCGACTCTGGGCCGGCGCTCTTACTCACTGCTGCCACCTAGCTGCCCCTAGGCCATATTTTAAAGGGGGAAAAGATCAGTCATCAGAAATATCCTTGGAAATGGTTCTTTTCCCCATCTGTTATTTACAGCTCTAATGCTGCATATGTGTCTGCACATAATGGCTTTATAGGATTATCAAATGACAGAAGATGTTATATAGGATCTTTTGCACCCAGAATTTCAAGGTACTTTATTTTGGATCCTCTGACAGGGTCTGACATCTTTCTTGTTCTTTCCCTAAGTTTTCTCCCAGTCCACAACTTAGAATTGGTAATATACTTTTTTTCTGCCTACTAAAAATGTAGCTTTGAATCATAGACTTAGAACTAGAAAGACCTTTCTCATAGGATCAGAGGATGAGAATTGAAAGGGAGCTCAGAAGCCATCTAGTTTAATTCTCATTTTATAGATGGTCATGCAGGTAATAAATGGCAGACCTGGAATTTTCATCCAGATTGGATTAGAAATCTAAATTCTTCCCATCATACCATGTTTCCCAATAATCTTAAGAAAAGTGCCTGAGGCTCTGAAAGACACTGTGACTTATACATAGTCATAAAAGTAGTAAGTATTAGAGGCAAAATTTGAGTTCATATCTTCCTGTCTGTCTACCATATTTTAAAATACACTCAAGATTTATACATAGACACATATAACACAAGTCATTTTGGAAAACTCAAGTCACATGTTCCATAAACAACATATGTATTCATATACGGACTTCTATGCATACAAATGGGTACAAAAGGCCTCCTTACTGTTGGACTGGCTAATTTTCACACTGATTCAGATGGCCTGCTGGTCAACTCATAGGTTAACTAGGCATGTAGTACACAAAAAGTCAGCCACTGCCATGTCAGGCCCAATAAGATAAGTGTTACTCTTTTCCTCTTTACCCCTTCCTCTTCCCGAAGATATAAAAGGGTTCTTTCCTCTGTAAGGAATAAATACTTGCACCTCATTATTCCACTCATGGTATCTCCTGGGAGTGCCTAGCACTGGACCTGTACATAATAGGTGTTCAATAAATTTCAAATAACTGATTGACCAAAAGTCTCCAACTCTGCATTTCTTCCCAAAACCAATAGATGATGACAGAGCTTCTCCTCTTGAAAGCAGTTAAATCAGCTAGCAATTACTTACCCCCACAGCAGGACTATAGGGAACTGCCACTTTCTTAGTTATTGCTAGATAACCTGGAGCTGAAGCTGTGAGTTTGTAGTTTCCAGGTACAAGCAACCTCCAGTAATCGCCATCCTTTGCTGTGCAGAAAAACAGACCATCAAATTACAAATGTGTTTATATGAAGCTGCTAATTATGCCAGCTAAAGGCTGCCAGTTTTATTGCCACTTAACTTTTTTCATTACCTCTCTATTTTAAATTTCATTTATACAGGTATCAATAAAACTCCAAGGCAAATAAAGTCTTTTTACAGATTCTAATATTCAACTCAGAGACACTATGGCAAAATGAACAGCCTTGTGGTCAGGGAGAGGGGTTTAAACTGCCTCCGACACACACTAACCATTGTGACCATGAGCAAGTCACTTAATTTCTAAACATCCTTAGGCAACTCTAAAATTATAAATTATGGATGAATTGTCCATGTGCCCCAGTGGAGATGAGTCTCCTCTGCAGGAATTCTTCCCTACTGATGAAATCATAGGTCAAGACCAAAAAATTATGTTAAACCAAGTCTGGGAAGATACTCATGTATTTCATGATGCCACAAATATCATAAGAGATAACCAAATCCTTTTGCCAATAGAATCATGATTTCTATTATTTAAAAACAAAAAATAGAGTCTTGACAGAAGTCAGAGGCTAAAATCTCAATGATTTTTGTGGGACAGTGTAGTGTAACAAAACAAAGGTCTGGAGAGAAGGGAATTGGAGAAAGTACAAAGGCGGTAACAAGAAAAATGAATAATAAGCCAACAGCTATGATCAGTTAATAATCAGAAAAATCCAGAAATTTTATATCTTACTTATCTCTTCTCCATATCTCTCTTTGAACTAAAGTTTATCAGTGTTAAAGTTGGGTTTTTGTTTTGATTAGTTTGGAAATAGAGTCATGAATCTTAATTTTGTCTTTCATTCTCTTGCCTGACTTCTTGCCTGCTTTTTCAGGAATTATTAGCATGTTCACTCAAGGTTGGGAATGTGAAGGAAATTGAAAATCCAATCATTTTTTCTCTTTTTCAAGCATCTCAAAGAATCTATAAATAATATGTTCCCAGGTCTTCTACAGAAGTCAATTACCCCTGCTTAGCACTGACCTCCTCTGTCCACACTAATTCTAAGCAAAGGGTGCTATCTGCTGCCATGCCCAAATTCTAGCAAAGCAGCTATCCCAAGTCTGATTCAACTTCACCCTGTCTGCCAGGTAGGAGGAGAGGCTAGGAAACTCCCTAGGAAACTAGCCTCCCTCAACCACCTAATCCAATCCAGCTGCTTTCCTTGGAATGTGTTCTATAATTACATTAATAAACAAATTATGCTTTGTGTGAAAAGTTGCTAAGGAAAAAGAAAAAAAACTTTCACAGAGGCAAAGACCACCCACCAGTAGTGATATCATGGTCAATTCCTTCCACAGAGATTGTGGCATTGGCAATTGGTTTATTCTGAAGATCTCGAACAAATCCTTTAACCCCTCTGTGAATCTGTGAAGATGAAGAATCAAAAATGTATTATCAGAAATTATCTGAAAACATGTAACATATAAAGACTTTCTTTTGGGAGTCAATAAAATACAGAACCAGAGGATTTGGATTTTTTAATCAGAAAACTAAAGCAGGAAACTAGGATTGTTTTTGAACACCTATCCTCTGCTTTCTTGAGAAAGGGAAAACCAACAGGTTAAACAATAGGTTCATAGTAAGGGTCCTTTAGGATCAGGCATTTCCAGATCCTGAAGACCCATGACCTCCCAAACCTTCTCCTCTTCAAGCCCTAACTCTTATCACCACCTTCCTCCCTTTCAGCAAATAACATTACTTCTTACTTTACTTAGAAAACTTCGGACCATCCATTATGATTTCCTTCCTCTCCCCTCCTTGCCATCTTAAAACTATCTTTGCCTTTCTTTGTATCCCCAGCATCTCCCACAGTACTCGGCATATACTGATTGCTTAATAAATGATCCCTCTCTTGTTGACCTCTCTCTCTAGTTTCACCAACCTTCTACTCTAGCCCAGTCACAAAGTGTAAAGCTACTCTTCTTGCCAAGACTACTCATTAGTACCTTGATCCCATCCCCTCCAACTTCCTTTCAGAATTTATTCCATTGGTCATGGAATTGTTTTCAATTTTTCTCTATACACTGACTCCTTTCTGTCAACTATAAAATGGGAATGATATTACCTATTTCCCAGTTTTGTTATGAGGCTCAAATGAAAGAATATCCGTAAAGCACTTTGGGACAGAGCCTCAGTCAGCACTATATAAATGCCAGTAGTTATTCTTGTTATCATATGAATGACAAGTTTCAGAATTAAGAGACAAACCTTCTGCCTTTAAATTGAGCATTCTTTCCATAGTATCATGCTGCCATTGCTGAGTTAGCATTATTATTGGGATTTTGAGGAAGTGGGAAGGGGGGAGAGGTACAGAAGAGTTTTGTTTTTTAACATTTGTTTAGGGGTTGCATGTGCTTCTCAGCTATTGATAGCTGTGGAAACTAAGCTATAGTCAAATTGACAAACCAGCCCCAAACTATTCAGTGCAAGATATGAAAGGAACACATATGTAGTTTCAAAAAAAATTATAAAGGGCTGTGAATTGATTTGAGAATTATCAAAAACAAAAAAGCAATACTTTGCAGAGGCTATCTCTCCCTTTTCCTGAAGGACCAAGCATTTTAATAAAGAAAAACACCATGTTGCCCTTTGGCAATAAGGGCAGATTTCATTTAATAAATATTTATTACGTATAAGCCATCATGACAGGTATGAGGATATAATGATAAAGGTTCCCATGAAGTTTATAGTCTAAAGAGAGTTCAAGCAGTTTTGCAGTAAGGAACAAGCAAGGCCTCGTGAACCCCCAAGTTTGTCCTGAGCAAAATGTTTATCTGTTCAATTTTTCCAAATCCAAATGCTTCATGTCCTTGCTTTCCCATCCCTCCATCCACATAGAAAGTAACTTACAGTTCTTTACAGGTGCTGTCAGCAGTTTAGCAATAACAAGAAAAGATTCTACTAAAGCATACCCAGGCTTATTTGTTTCATATATGGTAAAAGAATTGCCCTGACCAATGAAATCAGGAATCTCCAAAGTGGACACTGTGAAGCTACATATGGATGTGGGTATATGTCCGTATGAATAGCATCACCCCAAATAAGGAGAGTTGGAACTGAGTTGACATTTGAAGGGCAGTTGACATTTGAAGGGGAGTTGACATTTTTAAATACATTTTAAAGAATCTGATGAATATACTGTTACAGACATTCAAATATATAAAAAGAAAACCCTACTCAAAGGACAACATTTCTGAAATGCTAAATGTATAGAACAAATGGTATTTGACATATTCAAATTACTAAAGTAGTGGTTAATAAGAATTGGGCATGGAAATTCTTTTTATTCAATGAAATTATCAGATATATGCGTCAGACACTATATTAGGTGCTGAAGATACAAAACAAAAAACAAAACTGGTACTATTTTCAAGGAGATGACATTATTCTACTGAACTATAAGTTTTGCTGCAGGCTGGCCCTAGGCCTAAGTGGCCATACATGCCTTGAAACAGAAGGGTGTGAGAGACTTTACGATAAGGGGGTCAGATTTGATTTATCACTATCTCCAGTGCCAAGAGTAGTGGGCAGGATACTACCCCAGGTGTGTCTGAGAGAGGGAAGCATTTCGTGTTGGGCAGATGGACTATCAAGCACTAGAATTCTGAAGGCTGCCTGCTCAGACCCAAAAGTTTAGAGACTGAGGCCTCTGGGTAGGGAATAGGCCCTATGCCTTGTGGCAAATGCATAGGGCAGACATGTCAAAGACCAAGGTGGGTCGTTTAAGAGGATTTATTTTTCTGAAATCATTTCTGATGAAGGGGATGTTACTTGGAACAAATTCTACTTAACTCTTTCAACAACTCAAACAGTATGTACTGTTTCGTTTCATGAGTGAAGTTGTTCTATATGTCAGATGACATATAATAGAGAGACATAGATTAAACCCGCACCCCCCAAAAATATTTTCCTACCTTGGAGCACTATTCTGAAACAAATAGGACACACAATAATTGTTTTTCAAAAAATAAGAAAACAAACAAGGCCTGGGCCAACAAAACACAATGCTTTCTCAGAATTGGAAGAATGGCAGCTAAAAGCAGGAGAGCTCTTGATTCATTAGATGACTTTACCTGCTCGATGTAATTGATCAGTGAGTTTTTGTTATCCTCCCAATAGCTCTTCAAAGTCTCCTCTGGGGGAAACTTGTCGCAGCTAAGCTCCACTGTGATCTCAAAACAGTTGCTGCTGAGATAATTGAAGTCCTGCATGCCTGTCAAAATCCCAGAGAAAGAAACTGCAATTTGAGGCCTGAAATGCTACATAAAGAGTTCTGCTACATTCAGTGGCAAGAGAGGCATGAAAAGTTTGCAAGGAGGGCTCAGAGGCTCCTAGAAGGAATTACAAGGATCCTAAATTGCATAGTTTGATTCCTTCCTCAGCTGGATTCTCCTTCATAAAAGCACGTTAGCCATCTTAAAAAGAAGTATTACTTTCCTGGACTTTTACATAATCATTTAGTACATGACTGTTTTGTTGTTGTTCAGACATTTCAGTTGTATCTGATTCTTTGTGACACTATTTCTTGGTAAAGGTACTGGAGGGGTTTGCCATTTTCTTTTCCAACTCATTTTACAGATGAAGCAATACTAGAAATGGGAATTCAGACCCTCAGTCATCAATGAGACAATGCACATTTATTAAACATCTACTATATGCCAAGCATTGGGCTAGGGAAATGCCAGCTGCCTAATTCCATCTACTGACTTCAAAGAAATTGTACAAGACAAAGGGCTACAAGAGGAAAACTGTTGAAACTCAATGTTTCACAGAAACAGAACTAGAACTAATGCAGAGATTGGCAGAGGAAATCTGGATAACTACTTTGAAGGTATTCATGGTGGGAACAAAGCAGCAAGGATAGAATGATCTTAACTTTTAGATTTATTGACTGGTGAGGGACACACCAAAAGACTGAGCAGGAACATCATTTAACCACCACAGATGTTGCCACTTTCTAAACTACTGCTGTGATAATCCTACTTTTGGTAAAAGTAAAAATGTTACAGAAACTTCCCTTCTAGTGCCTATTATAAAGAAAAGACACAATTTATCTTTGCCTATTTTATAGGCACAGTGTGGCACACTGCCTGGCACATAGTAAACAATAAATACTCACTGACTTTGTTTGACCTCTAATCACATATTGACTATGAATATTTAAGGTTATTTCCAATTCCTGAATATCGGTGATACTAGATTTTTCAGTTATTCTGTTTGATAGGTAACACTGGCTAAGCTCTTCAAAGAAAAATGGTCATTTCAACTTGGGCTCAGATATCCTTTCTTCTCCCTCTGACTTCCTGAAACTTTCTCTGATGTAAATTTCCTCATGAAATCAGTAGGCCTTATACAAGAGAAGGTATAAAAATGGGATAAAGCTTCTTTTAAAGTTCTTGGGCCTATACTCGAACTTTTTCATTACATATTTATTTGGAGTATTATCTTTATTCTCTTTTTACTTATTATAAATTTCAAGTGTTGGACTATAAACAGCTTTCCCCTCAAGATATCTCTGGCTGCCCTTGTTTGACCTATTATTTTGGGACAAAGCTGGTGTTCTCCCTTCTTTCTGCTTTGAACTGAACAAAATTTGAAGCAGGAAAGAAGACAGAGCAAAGAAGACAAAACCAGGAAAGAAAAAGTTCTGTGATTGAGATAACCTGGATATGAGAACTGGGTAGCTATGATTTGAAGAGGAGAAAAGGATGAATGAAGGAAAAATTACAGAAGAATGAGAATAAAAAATGGCAAAAGGTGAGAAGTGTCTGTTTCTCTGGTTAGAAAGTTCAGGAAATCACTATGAAATGTTCTAAGCACTGGAGTGAGTAATCATGAATTCAAAAGACTGATAAGGAAACCTGACTCCTACTGACAAATAATGAATTAAACATGTACAATTCAATACCCATTTTTAGATACAGCTAATATGTTGATTTCTTTTGCAGAGCAATACATATTTGTTGCAAGAAATGATTTCTACTCAGGAGTTAAAATAGATTAGTCGTGACAAATATTCAAAAAACACATTTTTTCAAAACTGCATAAAATTCCAAAGGAGAGAAAGCAATTTTGTTGCTACCATGTTAAAATAAATAGATATTTATAGTATTTATAGGCACACAGAGCTTTTTTTTTTTTTTTACAAATTGTAGATAACAAAAGTTCACAATGTGGGGCAAGGTGGCATAGTGAATAGAGCATGGGTCCTCAAGTCTGGAGGACCTGAGTTCAAATCCAGCCTCAGATATTTGACACTTACTAGCTGTGTGACCTTGGGCAAGTTACTTAACCTCAAATGCCTAGTAAAAAAAAAAGTTCACAATGCCTTAGATAAGCCTATCTTTTGTAATTTAGATTTTGAAATATTTGTGTTTGTTGATAATTAAGTTCAAAAGAAAAAAGAAAATTTATGTTTTAACTGTTCCCACACTATTCTGAGGAGCCAATCTTTCTCTATTCTGAGATTTATATTTGGAATTATCTAATTCAACACAAAGTTTATAATAAAAATATTATATGACACTATACAACATACTTTGGACAATTTGCTTATGCTCAGGTTTTCACTTACCTACTATCAGAGTGAATAGTTTACAGTATGGCAAAAGGATGAATTAATAAGAAGGGAAAGTTGGGGGGGTCTGTTGATCTACCATCTAATAAGTCTTGATGATAAGCATGTAGTATAAATCTAATCTCTTAAATTAAGAATTCAAGATTGACTTGCCTATGGCAACCAATTAATTAATTGTGGTGAGTATATTTTTTAAATAACAACTACATAAAATATCAGGAGTGGGTGGGAGGAAGGGGAAAGTGTTTTCAATTCAATTCAACTAACAGTTATTACATGCCTGTTATGCAAAAATTTCAGAAGGAAGAGATCACTTTCAGTGGTAGGCTCAGAAAAGGATTTCTGTAGGAGGTTCCTTACATAAGCCTTGAAGGTAGAGAAAGACTCTGACAGTAAGAAATGAGGAGAGAATGTATTCTAGGCATAGGGGGTAGTGATTAGAATGCAAAGAGGCAGATGAGAGTAATGAAGATTTCAGAATCCCTTAGTAGCCCAGTTTAGCTGAAATATGGAATGCATGAAAGGGAGCTTTGTGAAATAAGACTAGAAAGGTAGGTTGGAGTAACGTCTTAAATGGCGTAACTTAAAGGGTCCTTAAGTGCCTGTTAAGGAGTTTGCAATTTCTTTTAGAGATAACAGGGAATTACTATCTATAGGTTTTTAGGCAGATATATGACTATCAAATACATCCAAAAGGTGTATTATATTTAGGAAGATTAGAAAGATTTTATTATATCATATTATATATTAGAATACATAATATAATTTATTATATATTATAGCACATTATAATATATAATAAATTATATTGTGTATTCTAACATTATATATTAGAATATATCATATTACATATTATGTATATTTAGGCAGATTAAAAAGAGAAGGCAAGGAGAATTTTGACTAAGAAATAAAAAGGTAGATCAACAGAATAGAGTAGATGTACAATTTACAGCAGCAAATAACCATAAAAACCTTGTATTTTGCAAGTGTAAAGACTAAAGATTTTGAGATAAGAATTCATTATTTGCTAAAAAATATACAATAATATAAAAATTGTTGGAAAAGCTGGAAAAGATTATGGCAGAACTGGATGTGGACCAATATTTCATACCATTTACCAAGATTGGGGCAAAATGGATATATGACCTAGATATAAAGAGGGATTTTACAAGAAAATTGGAAGAACATGAGACATGTTACTTATCAGATTTATGGAGAGGTAAACAACATGAATAAACAAGAAACAGAGAGCAAAATAAGGTGTAAAATAGATAATTTTGATTAAATTAAATTTAAAAGGGTCTTACAAATAAGACAAGTATAGCCAAGATTAGAAGGAAAGAATAAAATGGGGTAGGGGGAATTTTATAGTTTATCAGATAAAGGTCTCATTTCTAAGATATACAAAGAATCTATAAGAATACAAGTCATTTCCCAATTGATAAATGGTCAAATGATATGAACAGGTAGTTGTCCAATGAAGAAATCAAAACAATTTATAGAAATATGAAAAATGCTCTAAATTATTATTGATCAGAGAAATGCAAATTAAAACAACCTTGAGATATCATTTTATAACAGCAGATTGAGTAAAATGATAGAAAGGGAAAGTGACAAATGTTGGAGAGGATGTGGAAAGATTGGGACACTTATTCATTGTTGGTAGAATTGTGAATTGATCCAATCATTTTTGAGAGCAATCTGGAATTATGCCCAGGGAGTTATTAAATTACCTATACCCTTTCACCTACTACTTCGTCTATTTCCAAAGATGACTATGGAAAAAGGAAAAGAACCTATATCTCCTAGAACATTTATAGCAGCTCTCTTTGTGATGGCAAAGAACTGAAAGTGGCAGAGATGCTCATCAATTGGGGTATGGCTGAACAAGTTGTGATATATGATTATTATGGAATACTACTGTGCCATAAGAAATAATGAATTCAATGATTTTAGAAAACATGGAAAGACTTGCATGAAATAATAAAGAGTGAAATGAACAGAAACAAGAGAACATTGTACAGTAATAGTAATATTGTTTTAAGAATGACTTTGAGTAAATAATTAAAAAAAAGGATTTTGAAAATCAAATAAGAGAAGTAGAGGAAAATTGGTAAGAGAAATGAAAGTGATGCAGGAAAATCATGAAAAACAAGTCAATAGCTTGGTAAAGGAGACCCAAAAAATATTGAAGACAATAACACCTTAAAAATAGACTAACTCAAATGGCAAGAGGCCCAAAAAGCCAATGAAGAGAAGAATGCCTTAAAAAGCTGAATTGCCCAGATGGAAAAGGAAATACTGAAAAAAATAACACCTTAAAAAATAGACTAACCCAAATGAAAAAAGAGGTCCAAAAAGCCAAGTAAGGAAAAAAAGCTTTACAAAGTACAATTGGCCAAATGGAAAAGGAGATCCAAAAGCTCGTTGAAGAAAATAATTCCCTAAAAATTAGAATGGAGCAAATGGAAGTTTTATGAGAAATTAAGAAACCAAAAGAATGAAAAAATAAAAGACAATGTGAAATATCTCAATGGAAAAACAACTGAAAATAGATCTAGGAGAGATAATTTCAAAATTACTGGACTACCTGAAAGCCATAATAAAAACAACAAAGAGCCTAGACATCATCTTACAGGAAATTATCAAGGACAGTTGCCCTGATATTCTAGAACCATAGGGTAAAATAGAAATTGAAAGAATCCACTGATCACCTCCTGAAAGAGATCCCAAGATGAAAACTCCCAGAAATATTATAGCAAAATTTCAGAGTTCCAGGTCAAGGAGAAAATATTGCAAGCATCCAAGAAAGAAACAATTCAAGTTTTGTAGAGTCACAATCAGAACAACACATGATTTAGCAGTTTCTACATTAAAAGATCAAGGGGCTTAGTATATGATATTCTGGGGGTCAAGGGATCTAGGATTACAACCAAGTATCACCTTCCCAGCAAAACTGAGTATAATCCATGGCGAGGGTAAGAAGGAATGGACATTTAATGAGTAGAGGAATTTCAACCATTCTTGAGAAGAGACCATAGCTAAACAGAAAATTTGACTTTCAAATGTAAGATTCAAGAGAAGTATGAAAAGGTAAACAGGAAAGATAAACTGTAAGGGACTTATTAAAGTTGAATTGTTTATGTTATTATATTGATTCCTAATAAAATTGTAGGAAAAATGGTGAGAGTAAATAAAGAGTTAGGAATAAGGCCTTTAAAAATAAACCAAATTTATTTTTGTCAATAATAAGTCAATAATAACATATAAACTATCAGTGATTAACTAAAATAATTTCACTCTCTTCTAGAATCAAAGACAACACAGAGAGGTAGCTAGATTACAATGCCAATTGTACCTTGTGGATGGAATGTTATATTAATACATATAAATAAAAATGTTTACAACCAAATTTAGAGTCTGTCAAAAACCACTAGATTAAAAATTCATCAACTTGATTTTTTATTTTACCAAGTTAGCAACCAAACTGGATTGATAATCATTCTAAGCCACTTTATAGAAACTGAATCATAATGTGGCCAAGGAAACCCTAATTCTCTTGAAAAACAGGCAAGACGGGGATTCTCTTGGTTTTCCCAAATCATCAAACATTGATGATGGGAATACTGGTAGCAAAAAACATCTAATGGAAAGAACAAGTGAATAGAAGCTAGAAAAACTGTATTTTAATCCTACTGTTTTACTATATAATAGCTATATGACTTTAGAAAAAAATATTTAACCTTTCTAAACCTCCATCACCTCAAAAAGTTGTCATAAGGCATGCATGGACTAGACCTGTGATTTATTTGGCATAGAGAAGTCCCAGGTGAAGAAATTCCCTCTAGAAATATAGGAAAGCATATTGTCTACTATCTCCCTCTCAATTACCTTAAGTACCAAGAGGTTAAGTGACTTGTCTATGTTATATAGTCAATGTGTTTCTGAGATAGGACATGAATCCAGGTCTTCCTGGTTTTAAAACCAGCATTCTTTCACACTGTGCTATGCTACCTCTCAGTGCAAATGAATGTGTTTGAGCATGTATGTTTCAGTAATGTATGTGAAGGAGCTTTGTATTACTATGAAGCATAGCATTTGAAATTACTATTAAAGTCTCAATAATTGTTTGTAAGGGTTGAATGAAAGGAAATAGTTCAATTCTGTAAAATTAGAAGTACAACTTACCTTCCACTTTAATGAAATGTCCCTAAAACTCAAATGAGTGGGATTCTAGTTAAACAAGAAACTCAATACTTTAGAAATGTTGGAAAACAAATAGAATAATGACAATTAGTATGTTATTGATTCCATTTGCTATATGTATATACTTATATGTTAATTTCCATAAACAAATAGTACTTCACAGACAATAATCTGTCTCCTAAATATTTTATCATCAAAGTACAAAATTGTTGTAGCATTCAACGAAATATAATAAATGAATGAGCAGCAAAGAGTCAAACACCAAGCAAGAATGAGCATGCTTCTGCAACTAAAACATCTATTAAACAATGCCAAAATCAGAAAATAGAGGGAGTAGCCTTTGTATGCTATATTAATGCTACTACATCTTGGCTAAAAGTCTATCTATCAAATTAGAAGGGATAACTTAAGCACTGAGCTCCTGATATCTAAGGAATAATTACTGCTAATTCTGATTTAGCAAATTACAAGGATAAAATGAAAATAAACGAGAGCTATTATCAGGAAGAAATAAATCCTCAGGACTCCACTACTACTCAAATAATTCTGTAATTTATGTCCCCTTCATGATGTGAATTTCAACCCACTCATGCCTGCTCATCATACTCATAACCAATTTTGCCTCACTGTGAAATGAAAATAAACCTGGACTTTCAAAGGTAATGCCAGAGAAACATAAACCACGGCATGTTCTATCATAGTGGAATCAAATCATTTAATGTGCCCATGAGAAAGCTGCAAGGGGTTTGAAAAGATTGTGCTTTGGGATCCAAGTGGGGCTTAGAGAGGTGGTATCTTAGAAAATGAGGGGAAGAAAAAAAGCTTGTTTTCAAAATCCTGGAATTCCAACTTTAATCTCTGCTGGAAGAATCATTGCTCAGCTGGTGGGTTCTGTACCACTTTAAGAAAAGGAGCTTCAGGGGTGGCTAGGTGATGCAGTGAATAGAGCACTGGCCCTGGAGTCAGGAGGACCTGAGTTCAAATCCGGTGTCAGACACTTAACTCTTACTAGCCTTGTGACCTTGGGTAAGTCACTTAACCCAAATTGCCCTGCCTTGCTGCCTCCAAAAAGCAAAAGAAAGAAAGGAAGGAAGGAAGGAAGGAAGGAAGGAAGGAAGGAAGGAAGGAAGGAAGGAAGGAAGGAAGGAAGGAAGGAAGGAAGGAAGGAAGCTTCAGAAAGTTCCAGACAGGGAAGAAGAGAAACAATACATATTGTATTGTTTTCTGGAAGTAAGACCTCCCCTTTTGCTTTCAGCCATTGTGCCTCAGGTTTCCATGAGAAATACTGGTTCCCAGGGGATAAAGAGAATGGAGTGGGGCTACATAAGTTACTACCAAAGTTCATAAGTACCCAATATAATTCTACTATCAACATCTTTCATTATTTCATGATTTTGTATACGTAAAAATACAAAATCATGCCACATAAATACAGTGAAAAAGCATAATTAAAACTTCCCTAACCTAGTAAGAGAACACTCAGCATTCACCAAAATCAGTATTATAGAGAAGGTATACCATGTATTAAAAGGGACAGTTTTGTTTATAATATTGTTTAATCTTTCTCCAACATTATGTATCTAACTCTTCAGTTCTCTTCTTTGGTTGCCACCACAATACCAGTGCAAAATATAACTGGATTCATTCATTTAGATCTTTGGGTTTTGTTCAAAAAACTGATAAGTATTTAATATCTAGATCAGTGATTCTTAAAATGTGGTCCAAGAAGCCTTGCTGGTGATCCCCAAGATATTTTCATGGGATCCATGAAGTCAAAGTTATTTTCATAATAATACTTAAGATGATTTATTATAAAGTAAATATCAATAAACAAAAGCTCTGGAATGCTTGGGGCAGAGTCAAGATGGTGGAGTAGAAACAAGACTTCTGCTGGGCTCCTGCTTCTACCTCCTCCAATTCATATAAAAAGTGACTCTAAACAAACTTTGGAGCTACAGAACCCATAAAATGACACAGAGAAGCTAACCTCCCGCTGAAGATGGCCCAGCAGGCAGCAAGGAAGAGGCCAGCACAGCACTCCGGGAGCTGACCCCAGCCTTGCACACAAGCCAGAAGTTTTAGCCTCAGGGTGGCCACAACCAGCCCCCATATGGAGGTACTTCAAATCACCAGAAGCTATGGTGGTTTCCAGAATTATCAATCCATAGATGCTAAGGACAAAGTGAGAGGTCAGTGCAGTGTGGACTTTGGGACCTGGGAGTTCGGGAGTGCAGTCCAGTCTTTACCCCGGGGGAGGGCAAAGCAGCTGAGGTGTGGTGGCCATGCAGGCACTGCCACATGGCTGCTTTAGACCTCCATATGCCAGAAGATTTTAGGGGGACCAAGAAACCAGTCTGAGGGGTAATTGCTCTTGCTTTAACCTGCTTGGAATTGGATCATTGTCTGGGGTGGAGGTCCTGGGGTGCATGACCAGTGTACCAGAGTGTGTGGAGGCTTCTAAGAGGGCAGCCAACTAAAAGCTCCAGCAGCTGAGAAAACCCCAGAGATTTGGGACAAAGCTCCCCACTTTGGTAGCAGAGTTCTACTGTGGCAAAAAAACTCAAAAGTCAAGCAATTGAGTGGAAAGATGAGCAAGCAAAGGAAGCAAGGGAAGCACAGCACTTTGACTTTGGATTCCTTTTTGGGGGACAAAAAGAATCAAAGCATTGAACAGGAGGAAGACAGCAAAGTCAGAACTCTTGCAGCAGAAGCTTCCAAGAAAAGAATAAGATGTTTACGGGCAACAGAGGAGCTTAAGAAGGATTTTGAAAACCAAATAAGAGAAATGGAGGAAAAATTGGGAAGAGAAATGAGAATGATGCAAGAAAATTATGAAATGACAGTCAACAACCTGACTGAAGAAAATGGTACCTTAAAAAATAGACTAACTCAAATGGCAAAAGAGGCTCAAGAAGCCAATGAGGAGAAAAATGCCTTAAAAAGCCAAATTTGCCAGATGGAAAAAGAATCTCAAAAGCTCATTGAAGGAAATCATTCCTTCAGAATTAGATTGGAGCAAATGGAACATAGTGACTTTATGAGAACTCAAGATACTATTAAACAGATCCAAACAAATGAAAAAATAGAAGGCAATGTGAAATATCTCATTGGGAAAACCACTGACCTGGAAAATAGATCCAGGAGAGAGAATTTAAAAATTATTGGACTACCTGAAAGCCATGATTAACAAAAGAACCTAGAAATCATCCTTCAAGAAATTCTCAAGGAAAATTGCCCTGATGTTTTAGAACCAGAGGGCAAAATAGAGGTTGAAAGAACCCACCCATCACCTCCTAAAAAAGATCCCAAAAAGAAAACTCCTAGGAATATTATAGCCAGATTCTGGAATTCCCAAATCAAGGAAAAATATTACAAGAAGCCAGGAAAAAACAATTTCAATATTGTGGAAACACAATCAGGATAACACAGGATTTGGCAGCTTCTACACTGGATTGAAGGGCTTGGAATATGATATTCTGGAGGTCAAAGGAGCTGGGATTAAAACTAAGAATCACCTCCCCAGCAAAACTGAGCATCATGTTTCAGGGGAAAATATCCATATTCAGTGGAATAGAGGACTTTCAAGCATTCTTGATGAAAAGACCACAGTTGAATAGAGAATTTGACATTCAGACACAAGAAGCAAGAGATGCTTGAGTAGGTAATCAAGGAAAAGAAATCAAAAGGAACTTATCAAAGTTGGACTATTTACATTCCTACATGGAAAAACAATAACTGTGTTTGATGAAACCTTTCTCATTATGAAAATAATTGAAGAAGGGTACATGACATACGCTCACAGGTATACATGGATAGAGGGCACGGGTTGGGTTTGATGGGAAGGGATGATTATTTTTTTTTTGGAGGGCAATTGGGGTCGGGTGACTTGCCCGGGTTCACTTAGAGAACTTTCAAGCATTCTTTTTTACCCAGTTTTTTCCACTTTATGGAGCCTGAGAAGGCACTGTATTTTCCCCTTTTTCTCTTTGGATATATTCGTTTAATACCTGAGTTTTTAATTCAAAGGATCACCACTGAACAGATCAAGGCACTGCATGGGATTAATTTTTGCCTGGTTTTCTTTATTTTAGAGCCACAGAAGGCACAGCATTTCCCTCTTTGCTCTTTAGTTGTATTGGATAAATACCTGAGTTTTATTCAAAGGATGACCACTGAGCAGAACAAGGCACTGCATGGGATTATTTTTTGCCTGGTTTTCCACTTTCAAGCATTCTTGATGAAAAAACCAGAGTTGAATAGAAAAGTTGACATTCAGATACAAGAAGCAAGAGAAGCATGAGGAGGTAAACAGGAAAAAGAAATCATAAGGAACTTATCAAAAAGGTGAACTATTTACATCCCTACATGGAAAAACAATAATTGTAACTTATGAAGCTTTTCTCAGTATGAGAATAGTTGAAAGGAATAGAAATGTGTGCGTGTATGATATGAATACATATGTGAGTATGTGTATATATGTGTACAGGTATACACAGAAAGAGGGCACAGGACCAGTTGAATAAGAAGGGATGATACTTAAAAGGTGAAATTAAGAGGTGTGATACAAATGGGGAGAGATAGAATGGGGTAAATTATCTCATAGAGAAAAGGCAAGGGGAAACTGTTACAATGGAGGGGAAGAACAGGCAAAAGGGAATGAGTCAACCTTACTCTCATTGAATTTGGCTTAGGGAGGGAATGACATACACACTAAATAGAGTATCTCACCCTATAGGAGAGTAGGGGGAAAGGTGGTAAGAGGGAGCATTATGGAAGAGAGGACTGGCTGGGGGGGAGGGAAGTTGGAAGCACCCACTTTTGAAAAGGGACAGGATCAAAGTAGAGAACAGAACAAGTAGGGGATGGGATAAGATGGAGGGAAATATAGTCAGTCTCTAATAATATATCCACTATGGAAATGTTTTGCATACCTACACATGTACAAACTATATTGAATTGCTTATCTTTTTTTTTTTTTTTGCTTTTTTAGAGGGCAATTGGGGTTAAGTAACCTGCCCAAGGTCACATGGCTAGGTTTTTGTTTGTGTGTGCATTAAGTGTCTGAGGCCGGATCCAAACTCAGGTCCTTCTGACTCCAGGGCCGATGCTCTACTCACTGCGCCATCTAGCCACCCGTTGAAATTTTACATGTAAGGAAATAAGATATACAAGGCACTGGGACATAGAGATCCACTATGCCCTATTAGAAAATTAGAGGGGGGAATGGGGAAAGATATGGGAGAGAGCAGATTGGGGGAAGGGATATTCAGTGGGATCGCTGTTTTTGGATGGTACATAGGGGGAAAATGGGGAGAAATTTTGCAACTCAAAATCTTGAGGAAATGAATGATGTAAACTAAAAAAATTTTTAAATATTTTAAAAATATACAAAAGCTCTTGAGTATGGGGCCTCTGATAACTTTTAAGAGTGTAAAGGATCCTGAGACCAAAAATTTTGAGAACTAGTGGTCTATAGATCAAGATTATTCCTTAATGATTTTAAAGAATTTAAAACTTGTTCAGTTTAAACCATTACAAAATAACTAATTTTCACTCAGACATATCTCATCTAAAACTTGACAAGTGTTAGGGAATTATCTGAGGCTCAAAGATCTTAAGTGATTTGCTTATTGGTCACACATCTACTTAAATGTCAGAGACAAAATTTGAATTCAGTCCTTTCTTGCCCTAAATCTCAACACTATATACTAGCCTGCACTGTTTTCCCAATTCATTATGGAATGATAAGTACAAACTCACCCCCTGGTACACTATACCAAGCACCACCATTGGTTGTTCCATCTACAAAGCTGCTGTCATCATCATTCTTCCGACAGGGTGGCCGATTAGTGTCAGACATGGCTGGGTTAAAGGAAGAATAGCCCCTAGCCAAGCTCTGGAAAGTAGCATCATCAGGACAAGGGCTGTATTCATGGGCACTACCTAGAAAACAAGTCCATGCAGATTAGGCAAAATAAAATAATTCCCATTTCTGTAGTGCTGTAAAGCAATAAGTGGGTATTAAACTCAAATAGAAACAGATACCTGCAAGCCATATATTGACTTAGAAAACCACAAACTGACATTATCTATGTTGCATTATATTTTTATTTTGTTAAACTTGTTATATTTATTTGCTATATGTGTAAAGTATTTTTGCATTTTATATTTGTAAATTATTAAGTAAGTAGATTTTATTATATTTGTAAAATTTCTTAGTTGTGATTTCATCTGGTTCATGCTCCAATATGACATCTCTGTCTTAAAAGTGTACAACGCACTTTCCTCCCACGAATCGAGAAAGGTAGACGGCATATTGTTGCCCCCATTTCACGGATAAGGAGCCCAGGCACAAAGAAATAAATTGACTTGCCCAGGGTCACATAGTTGGTAAGTCAGAGAGGGACTTAAACTTGGGACCAAGTACACTTTCTACTTCTCTATGCTGTCTCTCTTTCAAGATAGTAGAAAATATACAAGAAGACAAAGAATGTTTTATATTTCCTAGTAAAGCAGTTATTCTCAGTGGTTTACTTCTTTCTAAGGCACAATACAAAGATATGGACCTTTAAGTACTAAACAAAAGAATGGCCTCCCCATCTCTCCTAAGATGGAAGTGCACACTCTGATCACAGGTCTGATTCCACAGCTGATCAGCAAAGGACTTTTGATTTGCTCTGTTTCTGACCTAGACCCATTCTTTCTGGTTCCTCAGTTTCTGACCTGGGAAATCAAGTTGCTTTCCTTAGGCAACCTGGTGACCCCTGTTCCTAAGTTCAGATGTCCAAATGGCATAGCCTTTAGAGCTCCCTAGTTCAAGAGACCCATCATCCTCAGTCTTTCCAGAAGCTGAATTTATAAGCATAAGCCATCACACCCAGCTGGGTCCAGGCATTTTCTAATGATCATTCTTTGATTTGCAGCTAGTTGTCTTTATAAAGGTCCTTAAGAATTAATACTTACTAAGGAATGTCCTTAAGCAGCAAAAAATTAACCTGAAAAGATCAATTTAACTAAGGTCCATTTTGCCTACTATCTAACAGGAATGCACACTTAACATCCCTAAATATTGTGTCAATTTCCAGAAGGGTATTTGATATAGCCTAGCTAAGATCAAATCTCTAGAGTCATTTCTGGGTATATCATGAAAGTTTATCTGAATCCTAGGTTATCTCTGGAATTTACCTATTCTACCAATGGATCAACTGATCTATGCCTTCTAGGACCTCCAAGGGATCTTTATTTCTCCATTTTGGTTTAACCCCTCTCTTTATACCCCAGTTTCTCCTGATCCCGAGATTTATTTAAACTTCCTTTAAAATGAAAACATACAAAAAAGCTTTAAGAGTTCTGTTCCTTGAGGTGCAGAATCCTGACATGTTTAATGAAAGCAAAAGTTTGATTTGCTGCTTTTAGCAGTTCTTCCTGAAGGTCTGCCAAGTCATGGCTACAACAGAGCATTCAATTACCCTTACTAAAGGAGGAAGGAAGCAAACATGATGGGTACCATCTGTACTTTGGTGCAGGAATGAAATAAGAAAAAAACAACAACAAAAAGAAGTTTTCATCCGCTCTGCACCTGAAACTGATCCACTCCCTAATATGCATTAACTAGTCATGACCCAAGGCATGGATGAATAACAAGAAAAGCCTGGTCATGCCAGACAATATACAGAGCAGAAAACTGAGAGCTACCCCTACAGCATGGAAATTCAGTTTTCTCTTCTTCTCTATTTATAGATAAGCAACCAATCTCCCAAGGACATAATGCATGCTGGATAATGAACAAATGGTGATTTTATTCACTTTGTTCACATCTCTTAAAAGAAATTAGGCTTCCAAAACATTCTGTTTAGCTAAGAAACCTTTATATGCAGCTATATGACCACTTTTAAATGTTAGAGATAATGTCAATTTATGTATTTATTAAATATACTATTAATATATAATTATAGCATATAATTATATTAATATATACCAATATGTTAATATAAATATAATTTATTAAATTTAAGTTGATTTATTTATTAAATATAATGTTAATTTAAATAAGTATAACACAGGGGCTCTTAGCCTTTTTTGAGCCAAGGCAGTCTAGTAAAGCTTACTGAACTCCTCAAAATAATGCTTTAAGACACAAAAAATTAAGATATATAGGATTATAAAGGACCCAAAAGGTTTGTGAGACAAAAGATAGTATTTTCTCCCTCTAAGTTCATACCAATAAAGGATTCCCTAAAATCTATCCATGGACTCCTATATATACAGACTATACTACTAGGATCCACAGACCAAGAACCCAAGAAAAGATTTCAGGTCTTTAAATATATACATATATGTATACACACACACACATATACAAATATATGTTTGTATATATGTTTATATGTGCACATGTGTTTATATGCAAGTACACATACATTCATGTGCATATGTGTGTTCTGTACCCCAGACCACCCCCAAACCTAGAACAGACCTTCATCCTCCATCTCCTCTCCTTTGAATCCCAAATCAGGTACATATTGCCTGATGGTTTCCCATAAAGAATTTTATTCCCCACATTAAAGCCTTTTCTCCCTCCTAAAATTTCCTATAGCACTTTCTCTGGCTCTCTCCCTTGTTCTTATTACAGGCTCCCTGGTATCATAATTATTTGTATATATGTCTCTCCCCCTACCCCATTATACTGTAAGTTCCTTGAGGGGAGGGGTTTATGTCTATATCAAGCTTTCTAACTCCAACCAAATGTCCTACACAAAATAGGAATAATTAAATTTTTATTGAAATGAATGACTAATTCAATCTTGAACATAACATTCCACAGGACTACTCTGATGTTTTCAAAGGCTAGAAGAAATGTAGGTACTGAAGACAAACAAAATCTATCTTTCCAATAAAATAAGTTTTGATGGAGGTGATCATGGATTTCAAGGAAGAGAGGACTTTAGAGCTCACCTCGTCTAACTCTCTCTCACTTTACAGCTAAAATTAGATCTAGAAAGTCTAAGTAATTTATCAAAGATCAAATGGGTGGCAGAGTTTCTTATGGATCCAGTCATGTAAAGGAAAGAATACAAAAAAGAATAGAAAAGCTTAAGCAGTTACAAACTATGTAAGACTAAGACACTTGAGAACAATTATGAACAAGTACAATATTAGAGATTGTGGAAGAATTGTGGGTGATTTGACTAAGCCTCAAACAAAAAAAAAATTATCCCCAATAATCCTGGGAACATGTAGACAGTTTTTTGATCAATGGGCCTAATGAGAGAAATCAAAGGATCACCTACCACTTCGAGTCTCATCATATGGATAATTTGCAACCAGGTCTCCTCCATGAAGGTTGGCTGAAAGCACGAAGGGGATATCCATAATCCAGTGAATGACAGCCTTAGTCTCTGGAGCAAGCTGGGAGAAAACCAAGAACTACAGTAATTATGCACCCTAGAGGCACTGGCCCAATTCCTTCAACTCCACATTACAGAGAGGAGACAAAGAAGCCAGCAAAATATGTAGGTAGTGACAAAAAGGAAAACACAAAGAAAAGATCATCATATGAAGATTAATAAGCCCTTAAATGTCTGTGGTTGTTTTGCTTAGAAGATATATTCCCCACACATTATTTTCCTAACTTTATCATTCTCGTTTTAATAAGAAATGGGGTTTCGGAAGTTTAATGTCCCTTTTGAGAACAGTTTTGCTGAGTGACCAGCTCTCAGTCATTCCACACATTCTAGAGATCAGGCAAATCGCTTACTTTATGATTCAAGATTTTTAGTGACCCTTATTCTTTTTTAAGGAATCTAAGTGGAAGATGAGCATAAAAATAAGCATTAAATCCAACCAAAAGGAATTTTTCTGTAAGTTAGTTCAGTGTTACTCAATTAGTATGTGGCAGACTTCAGTATCTTCTTTCAAATCCCCCAAAATATTATCTCCCCTCTCCATGCCTTTGCACAGGCCATCCCCATACCTGGAATGCTCTCTCTCCTTATTTCCAATTCATAGAAACTTTACCTCTCTTTAAGGCTCAGCTCAAAAGTCACCCCCTCCCCATGATTTCTCCTCATTCTGCCCCCAACAGCAGTTAGTGTCACCACTCAAATTACTTGGTATTTTAAAATATATTTTGTATATTCTTATCTGGGATCATTTACTCCCCTAGTAGGATGAAAGTTCCTTGAGGACAAGGATTAGCTCACATTTGTCCTAGTATTCCTAGTGGCTAGCAAGTATCTGGCAATTAGTAGGCACTTAATAAATTTTTGTTGAATTGAATTCAATACTTTAAAAAGATCCATGATTTCATCAGTGAAATCCATCAATGAAAAACACAACTGACCCTCTATATGGTTTCTCTAACTGCTATGGCAAAACAAATTCATCACTTGGTAGCCAGCCTTCTGGTTACATGGGCTGGTTCTCAGACAAGAGATCTACAGTTCATTACCAGGCTTTACTCGGAGGCTTTACTAGTTGAAAGAATCTATGAGAACTTGAGATCTGCTAGCAGATCCTTTGAGAACCCTGATAAAGCAAAAGAAGTATTTGAAAGATTTCAGGATGAAAGGGAAAAGGGATGAGTATGAGGATATCCTATGCTGTGAATAAAGTGACCCTACTTCCAGTAAATATATATATATGTCTATATAGACATATATATTTATATATATATGTCTATATAGACATATTTTTCCATGTAAAGTTACTTCCTATGAAAATGTTATACTTGCTGTCATAGAAAGCTAAAGAGATGGTAGGAAGCTGGATAGAGCAGGGGAACCCCAGTGCTCCCACCAAAGAAATTTTCAAACAAAGAACTGTAAGGAATTCCAGAGAACTACCAATATCCCTTGGGGTTAATAATTCATTCAATAGACTCTTGTTTTCTTCCTTTTTAATTAAAACTTTCTTCTGTAATGTTGTGAAATCTTTGCTTGCAAGTTGGAGCTCATCCCATTAAACTGCAGGGTACCAAGAATAGAAATTCTCAGGTTTCCTGAATGAGAGCATATGAACCAAATGAAGGAAGAAAATTTTCCAAAATGTATTCAGATCATTCATGACATGAGCTTCTGATGCAAAGGCTATATATATTTAGGTGGTAGAACTGTAACATCCTAAGTATGTGCTTTACCCAGAGGAGAAGGTGAAGACAGGAAAGAAAAATGTCAAAGATGTCAGGTTGATATGTAATTCTTCCATGTACCTTTCTGATCTTCCAAGGGGAAAAATTAAACAAATTTTAGTGGATAAAAAGATGTAGG
The DNA here is from genome assembly GCA_011680675.1 of Gymnobelideus leadbeateri. Classification (NCBI taxonomy): domain Eukaryota; kingdom Metazoa; phylum Chordata; class Mammalia; order Diprotodontia; family Petauridae; genus Gymnobelideus; species Gymnobelideus leadbeateri. The sequence goes on from WOXC01001681.1 coordinate 266,906, forward strand.
TAGAGGTTTGAAAAGGGCAAAATGAAGAGGGCATTAACACTATGAAAAATGAGCATTCTGACTCCTCAGCAGCGATCAAAAGATGTATGTTTGAGGGGCGGCTAGGTGGCATAGTGAGTAAGAGCACTGGCCTCGGAGTTGGGAAAAGATGTTTGTTTGAGGAAGACTAATAGAGGGGAAATTAGGAAGAGAGTGAGTTTTAATTGTCATACTATATTCAAGCAGCTGCTCTCAAAGTGTGGTCCTGGGTCCCCAAGACCCTTTCAGGGAAACCACAAGGTCAAAACTACTTTCATTGTAATTTTTAATTTGAATTCCTAGTGTGTTAAATATCAATAGTTGTAATACAAATAAACATAAGCTCCCCCATTTACAATAATTTTGTAAACCAAACCAAAAAAGTTTGTGAAGCACTTTTCTTAAATTTATCTTTGCTAAAAAAAACTAGTAAGATTAGAAGGAACCAATCAAGCTCAATGAAAGACTACCCCAAGTGATTTTAAAATAATATTTTAGACATATTTATATGTACATATGCTGAAATATTACTTTAAAATATTGATCATGTGTTATTAACTATGTTTAACATTTATATGGTCAATATATTCTCATATTAAATAGATAACATATTTAATATTATGTTTAAATATAATATATTTGAGATATTGAAATATATAGAATATTTTATACTTAAATATAATATGTTTAATATTCTATTTCAATATATTTTGTATTATATATATTTAAATAAGTCTTTGTCTAGAAATGGGATATTTAATTAAGAAATAAGGCAAACATCCCAGAGATTAAGGTACCCTGTTTTGTTTTTGCTTTGTGTTTCTTCCACTGAAGACAATAGGGTCTACAAAAATCACCCTGGTATTTTACATAGTGATCCTGTTTCACAATTTTTCTATAAGACAGGGAGCAATACTAACGTAGCAAAGAAAGCTCCAAAAGGTTGACTGATGTTCAGAGTTCATGAATTATCCACTAACTTCTGAATCTGCTTCAGGTGGTTTCAACTTCTATTTCCCTGCTTCACTTCTCCCAAGCTTTCATTCTTATCCTAACCTTTGATCCATCATTCCTTCCTCTCTTTGCAGACTCTGTACTTAGCCCATGTCACTAGACACTGCCATCTCCACCTTAGAACACACTGCCCTTTGTCTCACTATAGTTTATAGTACATAGCTGGAAGGATGACTCTGATCCTCTAATAGGGCCTACAGTTGACTTCGTCCTCTTCTCTAATAAATCTAACTTTCCTATTTCTAATGACGTCACATAACATATCCTTAGTAAACCAAGTTGGTTTGACTCATCTCACCACACATTTAAATGCCAAATTCTGTTAACTTGCACTACACAGTATTTCTTTGGTTTATATTCTCTTGTGTATTCCCATTGTAGCTGTTCAGTCCTATCAGTCATATCCAACCCTTCATGACCCCATTTGTAGTTTTCTTGGCAAAGATACTGGAGTGATTTACCATTTCCTTCTCCATCTCATTTTACAGATGAGGAAACTAAGGGCAACAAAGTTAAGTGATTTTCACAGGGTCACAGTGAGTGTCTAAGACAAGATTTGATCTCATGAAGAAGAGTCTTCCTCACTCTAGGCCTGGTACTCTATCCACAGCATCACATAGCTGCCCATCATGGGAATACAAAGAAGGGAGTAAAGTGCAAGGAGACTGGCAAAGTAGGAAAGTGTGTGATAACCTTCAAATACCAAATACAGGATTTTACATTAGATCCTGAGGGCAATAGGGAGCTATTGGAGTTTAATCAGTAAGGGGATATAGGGTGATATACCAGCACTTTTTAAAAATGCCACACAACCAGGTCAACTGGGTTCAGTATAATGTCATTTCATCTGGAGTCTCACTGCTACACAGAAACCCCCTTTGCTTTCCTGATTGCCACTACCATACTCCCCCAGGAGCTTTTCAAAATGCTTACTTCTTCAAGCTTTCTACACCACCTGCATCATCTCCCTCTCTAAGGGAACCTTGCTTTCTACTTTACTAAGGAAATTAAGGGAATCTACAGGTATCCCCTTCACTTGCTCTACTTCATACTTCATAATTTTATCAGTCGAAAAAAGCAGTTAGTTTATTAGTTACAATGCCAGTATTCAAGATGACAACTTTTTAGTAAAAAAAAAAAAAACAGGACATTTTCAAATACTCCTTAATGGTTTTGAGATGTTCCAAGGCAGAGGTTCCCAAAGTGGGCGATACCACTCCCTAGGGGCCGGGAAGGGGTGGGAGGGAGAGGAGACGGTGCTAAACTGATTCAGGGGTTTGGTAGTAGCATCCAGTGCAATTGGGGGACATTGAATAAAAACAAAGCGGCAGTGGAAGCATAAAGAAAGAAGAAAAGAGAAAAAAAATTGAAAAAGACATTCGTACGTGTTTCATCTGTTAAGTAACAGAGCTAAAGTCATAGTGATTAAACTATTTTCCAAATAAACATACACAATGCAAGTTATAACCCATCTGTGGTCAAGTCTAACTATAAATCTTAACAAGCAACTGTTAGTAGCCAAGGATGTTGGGAAGGCCAGCATATATCAGCAAGAATATATGCATGTAATGGCTTGTTTAGAATACAACACTATATCAAAAATTCAATGCAGGAAAAAAGCCACAAATTTCCAATAAATCATTAATCTTAAGATGCATCATTTTAAAAAATATATTTTATATTTTTGAAATGATGCAAATTTCAAAAAAATCATTAAAGTAGATTTCCAGATGGGTGTTGAGTAGTTTTGTTTTTTTGTTTTTTTTAAAAAGTAGATGGCAGGAGGCCAAATAAGTTTGGGATCTCTGACCTAGCAAGTGCATCTAGATCCCTAGTTGTCTCCTCCACTGATGCAGTTGCTGAAAAAGAGATTACCCTTCTCTGCCTCAAGGACAACCCTTCAAAACAAACAACAAAAGAAAAACAACTCTTCTAATTCTGCCCTTGATCTCATTCACTCTAGTTTCCTTTAAGACTTTGCCCCTTTGATAATTGGATCACTCTCTTCAAGTTATCATCCTATAGCTCTTCTCCCTTTCACAGCCCCTATGAGAAGCACCTAACACAATACCTTGCATAAAATAAGCACTTATCAAGAATAATTTATATTAACATAGCACTTTAAGGTTTGCAAGGTGCTTTCTTCACAAGAACCCTTTAAGGTAGGTAATACAAACATCTGTATTTCCACTTCAATTTGAACCATGTGACTCTAACAGCTTGAATGAATTATCCATGGTCACATATTTTAGCTATAGCAAAAACAAAACAAAACAAAACAAAACATTGATTCTGAAAACAGAGGACCTAAATTCAAACCTTGAATCTGTCACTCAGGATGCCACATAACCCTCCCTCAGTCTCAGTTTTCTCATATGTAAAGTTAGGGGTTTGGACTAAACAGCTTCCAAGTCACATTCAGCTTTAAATCTGTAGTCCCAAAAGAGATAGATAATGCTGGAAGTGAAATTTGCACCCACCCTGGTTTCTTGACACCAAGTCTAGTACTCTTCACTTACCAAAAACATGTTGAATTAAATTGAAATTTCTTGTCTTCTTGTCCTATTTATTACTTCTCTAAACATCACTGCTCTCTATCCACTGGTCAAAAGTCAATCTTCAGGTTTAGGAACTGCTAATATCTATGGTTCATAGATTCTATGGTCTTTAAAGTGGCTTAGCCCCAACCAAAAAGAAGTCTAGCTATCTCCCTACCAAGAAATTCTCCATTATTATAAAGGTAATTTTTTCAGAGATAGGCAACAGAAACTAAACACACACACACACACACACACACACACACACACACACACACACACACACGTTGTTTACCTTTGTGTTCTGGTCCACAATTTTCTTCAGGTTTTTCAAGAGGTGATTGTTCGGCCCACCTTCTCTTTCATTAACATAGACAATCCTATCCAGGTCAGGAAAATTTCGGTTCAGATCTATTCCCTGGGCATTGCTTCTACCTACAAACCAATCCTTAAGCTCACCAGGCTAAAAAACAAAAAACAAATTACAAATTATTTACTTTAAACATTTGCTAGTTGTGAATACCTAAGAATTTGACACCCTATTAGAGTAATTCTTTCACCTCAACAGTGCTCTTACCATAAGAATTTTGTAGTGTTATCCTATTTTACTGATGAAAATATTCTTAGATTTTAATATATATTTATGTTTAAAAATACCTCCTGGTGTCAGCAACAATAATGCACACAGTCACCCTGACCCCCTCCAGGGAGAGAGAAGGGAGCAAATACATTCCCAGTAGCGTTTTCAAGTAGGGAATAGTTGAGGAATGTACATAAAGGAAATAGAAAATGTGATAAGACTTGTGTTGACATGGTTTCTGATCTCTGTCACTAACTTAAACTGAGGAAAGGAAGATTAATCTCAGAAGGTTCATTATATTAGGCCAGCCACAAGAACTTGTGGGTACTCAGGTCATAATCAGCAAATTTTCCTTTGGTGTTTTCTCAGTTCAAGTCTCCAGTCAACTTGACAGCAAAGAAACCCAATTTAAATAAGATCTAGTTGCTGTCTCCAGGCCAGAGGCTTGACAACAAGGAAGAGATCAAAGGAAAAGTACTGTGGGAATTTTAGACCACTGAGCTCATTATTTTTCCTATGTCTTTCCCTCCTAATAACTCACACTACATTTGCAGAATTATGGAGCAAGTCTAAGAAGAACTAGCAAAGTGTCCATACTCCTCCTCCTCCTCCTCCTCCTCTTCCTCCTTCTTCTTCTCCTTCTCCTCTTAAACTGTTGTACCTGGCCCCATTCTTTCCCCTCCCCTAACTCCAGCTCTCCTTCATGGAAGTGAGCTAGCTGCTGGCTTTAGCTCTGCCCAGGGAGACTTGAAGCCTGGCAGGAATTTCAAAATGTACTAACTGATCACTGATTTTAGCCTCTGCAAGTTCCTGCTTATGTAATATTTAACTGTTGGCCATTTGGTATCCCTTTAAAAGCTAAGGCTTTGCCTGGGTTTGCTGCTGTATGATTTGGGGAGGGGCTCCATTCAGCCAACATGGCCTGATCAGTCAACATGGCCAATAAAGAGTTCAATTCTAAATTGTTACTTGGGTCTTGCTTGCATTTTGGGTACAACAAACCACATTCATTAATTATACCACCTGCCCTTTCCCTTTACTCCTTTGCCAGACTGTTCCTAACACTAAGGGGTTAGAAATACAAAATTTCTCCATGCATACACTGATACTTCCATGTAAATGAATATAGCAGTTTATCATTCCACAAGATTCACAAGGGCTGGAAACCTTTTTAGTTGGGAGTTAATAATTGATAGTTTAAAAAACATTTTAGGAGAGGTTAGGTGGCACAGTGAATAGAGCACCACCCTGGAGTCAGGAGGATCTGAGTTCAAATTTGACCTGAGACACTTAACCCCAATCGCCCTTCTCCCCCCGCCAAAAAAAAATAAATAACACTTCACTTTAATTTGGTTTAAGTGATAGTGGTACTGCAAATGGTTGGCTCCTATTAAAAAAATAACACTGAAAAGAAGTGCTTGTTAGACTTCTTAAATAAAAAGTGACTTTTCATGAGTGATATTTAAATTTAAGATGTCTCCCTCTTATTCCCCGACCAAAAGAAGATGAGTTGAACAAAGAAAAAGCACTAGACCTTTGTGATTTGGGTCTCTTCTACTGTTTTAAAATGTTTCATTCAGTAGGAAATCTAAAAAAGCGGGAATTTTTTTAAATGTTCAATGTAAACTCTATTATGTGAATTTTCTTGTTTTGAACAAAAAAAATTGCTAGGGGTTTAATTCTTTCCTATGTTGAAGAATGGATAATTTCAAATATTTTAGGGGCTATGGATCAAAGGTACTAAAAAATAGTAAAATGCTTTATTTTATATAATCCTGCAGAACTGGATGCCTCTCAAAATAAAGGAGACTGGAAGGAGATATGTATGTGTCTGTGTATACATGTGTATGTGTTTGTATATATGTATGTGTGTGGGTTTATGTATGATTATGTGTATATTATTATTTTTATTACAAGTACTTTGAAAATCACATTAATTTTCTCATTCAGGTCAAGTTTCTGAACTGTTTCATAATCAAACTATCAGATCTCTATTTTCTCCATTAAAGTTTATTTTCATTTTTTAAAGATGCATTTTGAAAAACAGAAGTAGCAAATAAAAATATTAAATCTTGTAACATTTCACAAAATTAGTAGAAGGTTATTTCAAACAACTAGAATGCCATACAAATATCCTAAAGTTAAGGGAAACATACACAATGTATTCTTTCTCCAAAAAGAAAAAATCAACAATAACTCACAAAACTGTGAGATTACTTTTTGCCAGTTTTCCTCGGAGCTAAACATATGCTGGATTGTTTTATCTTGGAAATGGGTTCCATGATTCCTAAAAACAAGGTCCTGACATCACTAAAACATTGTCCTTAGGGAAAAACAGTCCTTCTCTTATAAACTCAGCAGAGGGAGCTATCCTACCACATCACTGATTCGTTCTCTTAATATATATAGTGCATATTCTGAGCCAGCAATGGTACTATTAGATCCTCTCATATTTCCCCAAAATTTCCTACAAAATTGTAGGTTTTTAAACAGGAAATTTGCCTAATCAACGGCCTGAAAAATGAATATTGTTTATTTAGCGATACTGAAAGAACTTATTAATAGGTTTGTTAATAAAACTTATCCTAGTATTCATTTTAACTAATAAATGCTATTCTCTGCTTACTCTCCCTCTCGAATTATCAGTAGCCAAGTTCCTATAAAATATGTGTTTGCACATACATGTAATATATATATATATATATATATATATATATATATATATATATATATATAATCTGTTTCATATATCTGCACATTAAAAAAATCACCAATTTGTGACTTTCTTTATACCCACCTGAGATGCTGCTTTCTCAAAACCATCAGGATTCAGGGAAGGCATAATGTGGATGCGAGTATTATGGATTAGGTTGATAATTGTCTCATTTCCCTTCTGGTATTCATTGCACAGGTACTGAGCCAAGAAGATTAGCAATTCCCGGCCAACAGCCTCATTACCATGCATATTTCCAATGTATTTGAATTCAGGCTCACCTAAAAGACAAATGTATTTATGGATATTATGAATTTATATATATATGGCCATTTTATTTCTTAGGATACTAAGGCTCAGACCTGCCCAGGAGTATGCAGTTAGTAATTATGAGTGTCAGAATTTAAATCCAAGTCTTTGTAACTCTAGTCATAACACTTAATCTATTTGCTATCTCATGCTGCCTCTCAAGACAAGTATTAGAATAAGAAATACTCTCTTGGCCTTGTACTTTCTTGACCTTTCCAATCCCCAGACATGAAAGATGACCTGCAGTGAAGTTTCCCCATTCTGAACATCCTATTAGATTCTTATTTCTTCTTTATACGTTGTAACTAAGTTCAGTATAATTTCGCCATACATATGGGGTCACTGTGTATAAAGGAATGTTAATGTGAGAGGTAGCAAAGGGTTAAGTTTCTATAGAACTGCAAGGATTGCTTAAACAAAACTACTGATAAAAAGCACCAGAGAGTAGCCTTGGGAAGAGTTGAAGCAGTTGCCTTGGGAGGAAGTTGGATTCCCAGTTCCCAGAGAACTCCTAGATAATACTAAAAATGAAATAACGTAGAATAAAAGGAGCTGGCAGCAGCAGGTGGATTTGACCAATTAGAAAACAGACAGCAGCCTTGGGACACTCAGACCCAGATAAGGACACATCTAGGTTGGACTGGTGGGGAGTCAGTATTCTGGGGTTGTTACTGCCCTTGCTTAGTGAACTTCCTGTATCACATATGCTGTCTAACAAAATTAGAGACCTTGTTCCTTGTCCCTGGGGAAGATTTTTAAGCTTAGACTGTGAGCCCAACTCCCAGCCAATGAGAGAAGAGTCAGCTGGAACGGTGGGGGATTTCCGTGTTAGGGCTATATAATCATGCTTTTGCCTTCTGTAACGTGCATTCTGGCCCTTTGTTGGATTGGGCACCTCCTTTCTTGAGAGATCGTAATAAATTCCTTTTTGCTTCTACCTTGAGAAATCTCTGAGTTTATTTTGATTAAGTGGTCTTCTGACCCACACACGAGGCCTTATTACTAGGCTGAAGCGATCAATCACCTATGAAAAGTCATAGTAGCCCCCTCACCAAGTATGCAAGAAGATTCTTCCCCTGTCAAGACAGTATCTGATTAAGTTTCATTCCAGTGAGAATCTTGAGTGTCTGTGTGAAGTAATTTGTAATCATGGAGAACCACGGCCTTATATGACCTCCTCTCCTATGCTTATGTTAGTCTTAATCTAATGATGAAGTCTAAGCAGGAGCAGGACTATTTATATATAACCTCCCTTCTATTCTTCCAGAGATAGCCTTCTCTCCAGGGTTTTCTTCCTTCAATCCAGCAGTTCTAAACCCAAGATCCCTGAACATATATACATACATACATACATATATATATATATATATATATATATATATATATATATATATATATATACACACAGACAATAGATACAAAAGATACAACAGAGGATACAATAGATAGATGGATGGACAGATGGATGGATGAATAGATACATAGACAAAAGAGAAACATTGATGAACACATGGACAGAAACAAACTATTTCAACTTAATTGGCCTCTTTTGTAATCCTGGGTATTTTATACCTTCTTAAAAAATTCTTTTGAAGGGGCGGCTAGGTGGCGCAGTGAATAGAGTGCCGGCCCTGGAATCAGAAGGTCCTGAGTTCGGAGCCGGCCTCCGACACTTAATCCGCACAAACAAAAACCTAGCCGTGTAACCTTGGGCAAGTTACTTAACCCCAATTGCCCTAAAGGGGCGGCTAGGTGGCGCAGTGAGTAAGAGCGCTGGCCTCGGAGTTTGGATGACCCGAGATCAGATCTGGCCTCTGAAAATGAGCACCCACGCATAAATCAAATGACTAGCCGTGTAACCTTGAGCAAGTTACTTAACCCCAATTGCTTTAAAAAAAAACAAAAAAAAAATTCTTTTGAGACATGACAGAAAAGGTTAAGAATCTCTGATCTGGTAGATATAGACCTTCTGTAATTTCTTAAACGAGTAATGGAGAGATTTTTTCCCAGTCAGATGAACTCTTATTTTTTTCCATTCATGTCTTGATTCTATTTCCTCTTACGTCTGTATAGATGTGTCCATTTCAACAATAACTTCCACTCCATTATCATTATAACATTTAAAAGGAATTTTCCTTACAACAGCCTTATTGGGTAAGTCACACAAGAATCATCAACCCTATTTTACAGATGAATAAACTAAGGCTTGTAGAGATTGTGACTTACCAAGGGTTGTATCCCTAGTATATGGTAGAGTCAGAGTTTGAACACAGGTTTTTCCTGACTTCAAGTTCTTTCCAATACCCTGTGCTACTTATATGTTTGTAACCAGTTCCTATGGAAATTGAGTTCCTAGTAACCAAAAGAACCATTAGGATATACTCTCTTAAGCTGTTTATAAGTAAGGGATTATCCAGTTCTGCTCTCTTAAAGCAGTTCTGGAAAGTATATCACAAAGTTGGCTTAATTTTTATATCTCCAAGTTACAAAAAAGCTCTCTGGTAACTGAGTTAAATCTATAAGAATACAAGTCATTCCCCAATTGATAAATGGTCAAAAGATATGAAGAGGCAGTTTTCAGAGGAAGAAATTAAAGTTATCTATAAGAATATGAAAAAATGCTCTAAATCACTATTAATTAGAAAAACGCAAATCAAAACAACTCTGAAGTACCACATCTCACCAGTCAGATTGGCTAAGGTGACAAAACAGAAAAATGATAAATGCTGGAGAGGATGTGGAAAAATTGGAACACTAATATATTGCTGGAGGAGTTGTGAACTGATCCAACCATTCTGGAGAGCAATCTGGAATTATGACCAAAAGGCTATAAATAAGTGCATACCCTCTGATCCAGCAATACCACTTCTAGGGCTGTATCCCAAAGGGATCATAGAAGTGGGAAAAGGACTCACATGTACAAAAATATTTATAGCAGCTCTTTTTGTGGTGGCAAAAAATTGGAAATCAAGGGGATGCCCATCAATTGGGGAATGGCTAAACAAGTTGTGGTATATGAATGTAATGGAATACTATTGTGCTATAAGAAATGAGGAGCAGTGGGGCAGAGTCAAGATGGCGGAGTAGAAACAGGACTTCTGCGAGGCTCTGGCTCCCACCAACTCCAATTCATGTAAAAGATGACTCTGAACAAATTTAGAGCTACAGAACCCACAAAATGACACAGAGAAGCTAACCTCCCACTGAGGACAGCCTGGCAGACTGGCAGGAAGTAGCCAGCACAGCACTCTGGGAGCCAAGCCCAGCCTCTAGTCAAGGGTTTAGTCTTCCTTCCTCCCTTGTCACCCACCCTTACTGGGAAAATAAGCAATTCAATATAGGTTGTACATTTGTAGCTATGAAAAACATTTCCATAGTGGATATATTGTAAAAGACTGACTATATTTCCCTCACTCCTATCCCACATCCCACTTGCTCTATTCTCTACTTTGATCCTGTTCCTTTTCAAAAGTGGGTGCTTCCAACTTCCCTCCCCCGCAGCCTGCCCTCCCTTCCATCATACTCCCCTCATCATCCTCTTTGCCCTACTCTTCTCTAGGGTGAGATACTCTATTTAGTGTGTATGTCATTCCTTCCCTAAGCCAAACTCAATGAGAATAAGGTTGACCCATTCCCTTTTGCCTTCCTGTTCTTCCCCTCCATTGTAACCATTACCCTTGCCTCTTCTTTTTTTTTTTTGCTTTTTGGAGGGCAATTGGGGTTAAGTAACTTGCCCAAGGTCACACAGCGAGGTTTTTGTTTCTGTGTGCGTTGTGTCTGAGGCCGGATCCGAACTCAGGTCCTTCTGACTCCAGGGCCGACTCTCTACTCACTGCGACACCTAGCCGCCCCTCCCTTGCCTCTTCTATATGAGATAATTTACCCCATTCTCTCTCTCCCCATCTCCTCTCATTATATTCCTCTCTCACCTCTCAATTTCACCTTTTAAGTATCATTCCTTCCTATTCAATTGTGCCTGTGCCCTCTATATGTACACATATATACACACATTCACATATGTATTCATATGCCCATATACCCTCCTATATAGACATATATATGTATGTGTATGTTTACATGTATGTGTATATACATTTCTATTTCCTTCAATTATTGTAATACTGAGAAAAGTTTCATAAGTTACAATTATCATTTTTACATGTAGGAATGTAAATAGTTCAACTGTGATAAGTTCCTTATGATTTCTTTTCCCTGTTTACCTTCTCATGCTTCTCTTGCTTCTTGTATCTGAATATCAAATTTTCTATTCAACTCTGGTTTTTTCCTCAAGAATGCTTGAAAGTCCTCTATTCCACTGAATGACCATATTTTCCCATGAAACATGATACTCAGTTTTTCTGGGTAGGTGATTCTTGGTTTTAATCCCAGCTCCTTTGACCTCCAGATCATCATTATTTCAAGCCCTTCGATCACCCAGTGTAGAAGCTGCCAAATCCTGCATTATCCTGATTGTGTTTCCACAATATTGAAATTGTTTCTTCCTGGCTGCTTATAATATTTTCTCCTTGATCTGGGAATTCCAGAACCTGGCTATAATATTCCTAAGAATTTACTTTTGGGGATCTTTTTCAGGAGATGATTGGGAGATTCAACCTCTATTTTTCCCTCTGCTTCTAAAACATCAGGGCAATTTTCCTTGAGAATATCTTGAAGGATGATTTCTAGATTCTTTTTTTTGATCATGGCTTCCAGGTAGTCCAATAATTTTTAAATTCTCTCTCCTGGACCTATTTTCCAGGTCAGTGGTTTTTCCAATGAGATATTTCACATTGCCTTCTATTTTTTTCATTTGTTTGGATCTGTTTCATAGTATCTTGATTTTTCATATATTCACTAGCTTCCATTTGCTCCAATCTAATTCTGAAGGAATGATTCTCTTCAGTGAGCTTTTGAGATTCTTTTTCCATCTGGCAAATTTGGCTTTTTAAGGCATTTGTCTCCTCATTGCCTTTTTGAGCCTCTTTTGCCATTTGAGTTAGTCTATTTTTAAGGTGTTGTTTCCTTCAGCCAGGTTGTTGACTCTCATCTCATAATTTTCTTGCATCATTCTCATTTCTCTTCCTAATTTTTCCTCCATTTCTCTTATTTGGTTTTCAAAATCCTTCTTAAGCTCCTCTATGGCCTGTAACCAGCTCATATTTTTCTTGGGAGCTTTTGGAGTAGGAGGAGTTCTGATTTCTCTGTCTTCCTCCTGTTCCATGCTTTGATCCTTTTTGTCCCCAAAATAGGAGTGTAAAGTTGGGTTGCTCTGTTTGCTTTGCTTCCTTTGCCTGCTCCTGTTGCCACTCAATTACTTGACTTTTGGTTTTTTTGCCACAGTAGGACTCTGCCACCAGACAGGGGAGCTTTGTCACAAACACTAAGGTTTTCTCAGCTGCCGAAGGTTGGGTGCCTTCTCTGAAGCCTCCACACACTCTGGCAAGCTGGTCACATACCCCAGGACCTCCACCCTAGACCACAATTCATATCAGTATGTTAAAGCAAGAGTGATAACCCCTCAGATTGGCCTCTTGGTCCCCATACAATCTGCAGGCCAGAAGCTGAAGCTTCCATGTGGTGGGGGCTGCATAACTACAATGCCTCAGCAGCTTCTCCCTCCAGGAGATAAAGTCTGGAACATACTCCCAAACTACCAGATCCCAAAGTCTACACTGCACTGACCTCTCACTTTGTCCTTAGCATCTATGGGTTGATAATTCTGGAAAGCACCACAGCTGCTGGTGATCTGAAGTCCCTCCAGCCAGCAGCTTGTCATGCCCACCCAAAGGCTAAACCTTCTGCTAGAGGCTGAGGTCAGCTCCCAGAACGCTGCGCTGGCCACTTCCTGCTGGTCTGTCCTCAGCAGGAGTTTAGCTTCTCTGTGTCATTTTGTGGATTCTGTAGCTCCAAAGTGTGTTCAGAGTCACCTTTTACATGAATTGGAGTTGGTGGTAGAAGGAGTCACACAGAAGTCCTGTTTCTACTTCACCATCTTGATTCTGCCCCCCAGTTTTTTCATTTCTAAAATAAAGAGATGACCTCTGACTTTCTAGTTCTGCTCCCCAAGATGCATAGATTTAGAGTTGAAAGGGTCCTTAGAGGTCATCTAGTCCATCTTCTTCATTTTACAAATGAAGAATAATAGCTAATAGCTAAGATTTATATAGAACAGACTCTGTACCAGACGTTGGGCTAAGCACTTTATAATTGTTATCTCATTAGGCCTTCATAACAACCCAAGAGGTAGCTGTTATAATTTCCCTATTTTACAGATAAGGAAACTGAGACAAACAGAGTTTAAGTCCCTTGCCTAGAGTCACACAGAAAGTGTCTGAAGCCAAATTTGAACTCAGGTCTTTCTAACTCTATACCCAGCATTCTGTACAGTGGGCTATCTCATGAAGAAACTGAAACCTGGAAATGACTTGTACAAGGCCATACAATAAACTGGATTTTAATGTAGGCCAGTTGACCCTAGATTCAGGACTCTTTCCACAATAATATACTGCTTCCTGTGAATGCAAGGTGGGATTTCCCTATTTCTTCTCAGAATAATTTAAAATTCATTGTAACCCATGCAAAATGGCAGATATCTTCACCATTCTGGCAATAGCATAGGAAAGAGTACTGGCTCTAGAGTCAGAGAAGCTGTTTGAATCCTTCCTCTGTCACTTATATCTGTGTGACCTAGGTCAAGTCACAACCTCTCTGGGGCTCAGTTTTTTCATATGAAAAATTAAGAAGTTGGACTAGATGGTCTCTAGAGTTCTTTCCAGCTCTAGGTTTACTATCCTATCATGCTCTTGGAGACCAAGTAGGAGCCAATATATTCCCCATCAGCACAAGGACAATGTCTTTCCATTCAAAATACTGATATGTGGTAATAGAATGCAATCATTTAGGACTTCTCAGCAAAACAGAAGCCAAGTAGCTGATTAATGTGTTTGCATTTTCATCTGATCTGTGAGAGAGGAAGTAGGGTGGAGGAAAAATAGAGCAGACTGAGAAAATAAGAACCAGAACATAAGCAAGATGTGTGTCTTTTATAAAAACAATTAATTCCAGGTGTTTCATAAAGAGGAATAATAGTTACATTCAACCCCACCTCATGTAGCACAGTGTGTATGGTTCTTCATCATCATGTTTATCTCGTCATCATCATCACCACTACCATCAGTTTCCCAACTCTTGTATATGATGATCTTAGGCAAGAAATGAAGTTGTGAAATTATTCAAAGATAGAGTCAATGAAGCTGTGCGTAACTCATTTCCTATGAAATGCTAAGCTAAATCTCCATAGCCACCAAACACAGGAGACCCACAAGAGATCCTCAGCAAGCAGCTGCACAGCTAATTTGGTCATAATGAGTCTCTTACTGACTTTAATATCCATTGTCTCTTTATTTGGGCAAAAGGAAATACAGTTCAAAGTGACTCTCTTCTCTGTTTCTGTTTCTCTGTCTCTCTGTCCCTGTAAACAGAGTCTCTGTATCTGTCTCTCTTACCTCACCATCACCCCCATTTAACTTCCAATCAGCTAGAAGGCCTTGCTTCTTTTTTTCCTGAAACTATGGAGACTAATAAATGAAAAGAATGACGCAGCCCTTCCTGTTTACAATGACTCCATAGATGAACAAACCCCAGGTTTAAACAGTATTTCAGCTGCCAGGTACATCAATTCCTTATGAATGCCCCTAAGTGCCCATGCATTATCTCATCTCTTAGCAGCAGAAAGGAAACAGTCTGAAATCCTCCCAGGTTACATGGGGTAAATTGCTGATTGGTTTTTTTTCGGTTTGTTTTTTAAATATTCCTTTTTATTTTTCTCTTCACTAACTGATCTATTCTATACCTTATGCAAGAGCAGATTAGAGGTCCTGAATAATAGATTTATTTATTGCCATCATACTTGGAAATTCATCCAACCTGATTTGCATTGTATATATTTAGAAACAGTAACCCTGATGCTTTATCTTTCACTCAGTTTCATGTAGGAAGAGCTAATGGCTTTCCAATCATCCTACTGGGCAAACATTCACTAATCAACCAGTCATTAAAAACCTTCATGTCACAAATCAAATCCATTCAGGCTTCACACTTTATCCACTCACTCTTAGCATGTATACAAATGTTGTACTCTACATATAAACAATATAATAAACACCAGCCTAAGGTCTCTCTAGAACTGGGAGTCTTATGAAGCCTGCAGAAACCTTCTTAGAATAAGGTTTGTAAATGCATATAATGTGATAATTATTTAAGATCATTTGAACCCCAACAAAAGCCAAAACCTGAACTAATCAACCAGACATGCTTTGCTTTGCTCTAAAATGCTCTTTCCTGTGTCAGCAACTTTAAGACCAGATGAGGCTGATCAAGAGCACTCTTTCTGTTCGTAACCATTAAAGACAGGATGCCTAGGACAAGACATTGTCTTGAATAGAGCGACTTCTCTTATCTTGGTATCCTATAGATACATGCTATACAGGGGAAACACAAATATCCTGGGATCATAATTTCAATTGACACTTTGTGAAATGTCTTCTCTTACTGTATTTATGACTTACTCAACTAAGAAACTTCCTTTCACATGGAATGGTTAAACACATATGGAGACCATAAATCTGAGGGACACAGACACCCTGGGTTGGGATTGTCCTAAAATATATAAAAAGGTTTGTCATTCTTCTATCAGGCAATGAGAATTTATATTCTGGCTCCATGCATACATGCTGCTAGCTTTAAGGGAATAAACAATGTAAATATATATCACCTAGTTTCTTTGCCTCTTTTAACCAAGCTTTCAGATCAACAAATGAAAAACAAAGAATTACAAAGGAAACCAAATAAATTTAAATAGTTACCCCAAAAATGCTTAGGTTCCAAGTCAGGTTAAAAAGCATGACCTACAAGCAGAAAGAGTGCTAGGCATAGAGTCAAGAAGATCCAGGTTCATATCTCTCCTCTGATATTTACAAGCAGTATGACCAAGGACATGAAATCATAGCTTGGTACAGGGCATTCCCACAGTGGGAATCTCCTAAGCTGATAAAATAGCAGCCCTGGCTCATTCACATCCATCTGTCACAGAACAAGGGATAGAACAGGGACTTGATTTATGATTTCAAAATGGTAGAGGAAACTGAAAACTTTTAGCAATGAAGGTTGGTACAACTTCTCTGCAATTGATAGTCTTATAGGTTTTTCTATAGAGCCCTAATTTTCCAGGATCACATAGTCACTATGTGTCAGAGGTGAAACTTGAACCCAGGTTTTCCTGGTTTGAACAAGATAAGATATATTTTCTAAAATCTTTCAATAATATGCTCTACAGATTTCAATGAAGTTATGAAAACTGTTGCATAAATATCCAACCCAAACAGGAATTGTGATTTTCAGTATCAGACTTGTAAGTTCATCAGTTCATTACAGTATCTCAGGACTTCCCAGTACTGAATTCAGTAAAAATAAAACAGAAAGATGTCTCTAGAGCCTAAAAAATTGTTTTCAAAAATTATGTAGATCATAGAAATATAAGTTCACTAGAACTGATTTATCTGCTTTGGAGATATTAATAAATAAGAATTATTTAAAATAAGAATTAATTAAAATTAATTAAATTAAATATTAATTTAAATTCATTATTAAATATTAATTTAAATTAATTATTAAATTGAATATTAATTTAAATGAATTATTGAAAATAAGAATTTTAACAGCCAAAAAACATTTAAAATAAATTTTTTCAATAAAGAAATTTATGAAGACTATTTTTTCTTTAAAATCTGTGTAGAACAATATAAGTACAGTGGATGCTCATTAAAAGTCATCCTTAAAGGTTTAGAACAAACAAATTCTTATCTTTCTAATTGTCATTGAAGGAAGGAAGTAGGATGTCAGTAGTTGTTTAGTGATAGTAGAAAGAGATGAAAATTCTTGGGGATAAGATATAGTCTGATCCATGGATGGAATGGCAGAAGAAAGAAAGAGAGTACCTAGAAAGAATAAAGGATAGAATTTAAAGTTTTCAAGACACGCTTGAAATTTAAATTCTTCAACTCATCACAAAAATGAAATACTTCAGAACTTCAGACCCCCATATCAATAACACATAAATATTTCTTCTAGAATATTTTGAACTTTTTTCCCTAAAAAAACCCCAACATGCTAAGTCAGATATAATAGGGGTTGCCTCTAGACAAAGTCTTATTGAGTGACTACTTTATAGTTCAGCTTTTCTACGATTATTTAAAATACAAAGAAACACTTATTTTTTAAGTGGATTCTGGAGTTACACCAACAAGACTTGCCAATATGCCACAAATGGTGAAAGGAATTAAGATCTTTAAATAGATCAGAAAGTTTCTAAGGTAAAATTCCATCAAGCCATTAGGCATGAACTAAATCAAAGTCTCCAAGAAGAGAAGTAATTCTGCCAAAACTATCCTTTATCCTTCCTCCTGAAAAGATTATTATGTTTGTGGTTTTGTAATTACTGAATCCTTTATTTTCTGGATGAAGCTGTCCCAAGCCCCTAGATGATTTGACAATACAGCATCAAAGTCCTCTCCTTAGAAAAAAAGAGCAAATGACCATTCTGGAGAGCAATGTGGAACTGTGCCCAAAGGGCTATAAATAAGTGCATACCCTTTTACCCAGCAATGCCACTTCTAGGGCTGTATCCGAAAGAGATCATAGAAGTGGAAAAAGGACCCATATGTATAAAAATATTTATAGCAACTCTTTTTTGTGGTGGCAAAGAATT
This sequence comes from Gymnobelideus leadbeateri, assembly GCA_011680675.1. Lineage (NCBI taxonomy): Eukaryota > Metazoa > Chordata > Mammalia > Diprotodontia > Petauridae > Gymnobelideus > Gymnobelideus leadbeateri. The sequence goes on from WOXC01001681.1 coordinate 284,842, forward strand.
GGAAATCAAGGGGATGCCCATCAGTTGGGGAATGGCTAAACAAGTTGTGGTATATGAATGTAATGGAATACTATTGTGCCATAAGAAATGAGGAGCAGATGGACTTCATATTTACCTGGAGAAGATTATACGAACTGAAGCTGAGCAAAGAGAGCGGAACCAGGAGGACTTTGTACACAATTATAGACGCATCATACCTGTGATGACTAACTTTGATAGACTGGGTTCCTCTTAGCCATGAAAGGTTGGTTATAAGACAACTCCAAAAGACTCATGATGGGAAGGGATATCCACATCCAGAAAAAAGAACTAGAGTCTGAATGCAGATTGAAGCAAACTGCTTGCTCTCTTTCTTTTTTGTTTTGTTTCTTTTTTCTCATTGTTCACTCCATTGGTTATAATCCTTCTTTACAACTTGACTAATGTTTAATGTGAAGGCATTTGTAGATCCTTTATTTGATTGTATGCTTCCATGGGAGGGATGGGGGAGGAGAGGAAAGGGGAAAAAACTTGAAACTCAAGGGATTGTGGAATTAAGTGTTGTAAACTAAAAGTAGATAAATATTTTTTTAATAGCAAATGGCACAGTACATTAACATCACAAAACAAAACCATACCATAAACTACATTAGGCAGTCTAAGGACTTTGCTAAGTAAGATCAAATTAACAATAGCCACAATGACCACAACAAGGTAAACGAAATGATCACCAAAAGGATATTGAACTCTGTGCAAATGAAAAGCCAATATGGTACCAGAGAACAGAAGATCAAACATACCTCCCTTCTGTTGAAATGGGGATGATGCCTGTAGGTGAGAAGCTACTAAGGCTACCATTGTCAGACATACATTGTTAGACAGTACTTTTATACAGTTGTTTTTGCTTAACTTATGATTTATTATAAGAGAATGTTCTGTTTCTGGGAGCAGTAGGGCATATCTGGAAATAACAAACATTAACAAAACATTTTTAAAGGAAAAAATGGATAGAATTTTGCAACTTGGCCTTCAGAATCTGAAGGATTCTATCCTATTTCTTTCTATATGTAGGAATAAATCAGTTCTTTCTTGGGTATCAAATTTTTAAATGAACATATGAAATGAAAAAAATATGTATTTAATGCTTTGCTGTTGCACCAATTTCAGGGTCTGTGATGCTTTTGAAATATGAGCTCTGGGTGTTTCTCTGGACATCATTGTTGTGAAATCATATACTGCTGAACTAGATAACCTATTTTAATCAAACTACTGCAAAGTGTGAGGTAGACATGGTCCCAATATACTTCTTTAAGAAACTATCTTAAAACAAATATACATATTATCAATCACTTTTTAAAAATACAACAAAAATGGCAATGTGAGGAGCACAACCATTGAGCTGATTTAGACAACACCCTAAGAATGGAATAGATCAGATACATAGTCTTCAGTCTGCCTTTTCTTCTAGGAGAAACCTTTGGTGTGCCAGGAGCTAAAGGCATTTTTACTGCTAATTATTCCCATTTGCTCAATAGTCTTAAATATTTGTAACCTGTGAATTGCTCTTTCAAAGAATCCTCCAAACTTCCCAGAGTAAGATCTTTATTAATCTGCACATTTTTGAGTATTAATACATGAAAATTTTGTACGCATTTCCAAAAAAGAAACAAATCTTTAGGGATCAATTAAACATAGGAAGAGGAGGGTAGTGCTTATTTTAAAAAATAGATTCCTCCTTTCCAGAAGAAATGAGTAGAAAGTGGGGAAAAAAAGAGAAAAGAGGAAAAAAGAAAAGATAAAAACTGTATATCCACACAACAACAAAAAAGGAAAGGCTTATTCTCCCCTCTAATGATTTAATCCACAGTTGTCACAAAGATAAATGAAATAAAACAAATGGAGTTATTTGAACTCCATATCAAAAATGAAATCATATTTCATTCCATAGCTAATGGGCATTCAAGACTAAAGATTTTCCAAAATGCATTACAGAATTATTTTCAGAAGTATTAATTATGCATTAGCTTCTACATAAAATTTGTAATATTCTGACATGTGTAAGCCACCAAATAGTCTCCTAAAGTTGAGATTTATGTCATATGTCTGGTATAGTTTTTAGAATTAGCTATACCATATAGAAGTAAGATTCTTCCTGAAGGAAGAGAGAGAGATGAGAGGACATCTCAAGGACATTTTCCTGCCTAAAGATTTTATTAAACATACTACTCCTTCTGCTACACTTCAGTTAAATTCAATTCAGCATGCATCGATTAAGCTTTGTAATCTCTTTTAAAAGAGATAGCTACTGTTCTTTGAAATTAGAACATCTATTGCCATTTAAAGCTAAGAAGCTTTTCCAAATACCTATTAGTCCTCAAAGCAGTTGTCCAACATATGTGATAAGAGACAATTTCTCTATAGAGTTGCCACAAGGAGAATCAAAGGCCAGAAAAAAAAATTCTCAAAGATTTTCCTCTAAATGCATTTTAAGAACCAGGAAAAGAAGAGTTTCCCACTACACTTCTATCTTTATGTTTACAGCAGGGACTATCACCCCCCCTCATTCTAAATAACATGCTTCTATTAATGCAGTCTAAGTTCCCTTTCTATTTGTATTATTTGCAAGATTTCACTGAAAAACATAACTATTTTAAAGTCCATTTTGCCATAAAATAATGCAAGACTGGTAATGACAATATTTTATTAAATTTTAGCATTTCAGAATATCAAATATCTATTTTCAATAATGCCTACTATGTATAATGACTTTTTAAAAGAAATCCATTTTAATAAATAATTCAATTCAATAAATATTTATAAATACCTACTATGTGTCAGACATTGCGCTAAGTGCTGGGGATACCAATAAGAAAAGGAAAAATAGTTCCTGCCCTCAAGGAGCTAACAATTTAATGGAGGAAGACAACACACAAAAGGAAGCAAAAAAGATAGGGGGAAGGACCAAAAGGTACCTCTGCAGGGTCATGATGTTCTATGGAGCACAAACATAATTGCTGATGGAGAGTGTAGAGTTAGCTGGAAAATTCAAACCTCAGCTCTACATGAGGAAAGCTTTGGGAGGAATCTAGTGCACTACTCTCTAGCCCTCCATTGCGAGAGGAGGAGAGTTTGAGGAAGTTGTGTTGAGTATCCATAACTGAGTCAATCAGCATGATGATGAGATGATGAGATCCTGGTAGAGCATGATGTTCTGTTAATAACTTTATTATTTTCTCTTCTGAATATAAATCCAGTGCCTATCCATTGAGAACTTTGGAAATACCCATTGGTGAAGGCTGCTTTCTTTTCAGTTATGGCAGCCTGGCCTTAAGAAGCCAGTGAAAAACTCTGGATTGAACTGAAAGTATTTCTTCTAAAATATAAAGAAACAGTGATGCCAAAAACTCACTATGTCCTTCTGCCCTCTCTACACCTTTGCCCTAAAAATGTTTATTAGCTTAATAAGGATGGGAAATCTCTAAACATTTCAATAGTCCTTCTCCTACTAAGATACTTTTTCTTTTTTTGCAAATTAAATATCCAAGAAGATGGAAATGAGGAAATTTTAGATGATTAATAATTTATGCTTCTACTTTACCTTACTACCCAGGATATCAAGAATTTTAGATGCAGAGAAGACTTTGGTTTGTTTAATTAAAAAAGAAACCAGGGGCGGCTAGGTGGCACAGTGACTGAAATCAGGAGGACCTGAGTTCAAATCCAGTCTCAGACACTTAACACAAAAACTAGCCATGTGACCTTGGGCAAGTCACTTAACCCCAATTGCCCTCCAAAAAAAAAAAAAAAAAAGGAAAGAAAGAAACCAGCCGAGAAAGATACTATTTCTTCCACTCTACATTTATACCACTCTGAGGAAGAAGTTATGAATTTGGAAGGACCTGGTCCTGACCTACTATGACAAGTGTCATGTACTTATGCTATATCCTTAAGTTGGGGGAAGGTATAAAAGGTACATAAAGTACCTTCTAGCCACATTATTGAAAACTGAAGAAAATGAGGAAAATTATGAAAAGGAATAAGGGTGACCTGAGTTAGGAAAAGAAAGAGATGGAAAACTAAGACCTTTCTCTTTCATTTATTCCCCACTTACTGCATTCCTCGCTGTTATCTTGTTTATTTCATTTCTGAAATCTGGAGTTACTCTAGGAACAGGAAACCAGGTTCTATAATCTCTTTGGGCATAAGAAGAAAAGGGAGTTAGGCTTGCACTGGGGTTCAAAGATCAGAAAAACATTGCTCCCTTACTCTTGGTAACTTCAGAACTCAGATGGTAAGTATCACTGTATACTAGAAAATAACAATAATAGAGCATTTTAAGATAGACAAAGTACTTTACATATCATTTCATCTGATCCCCACAACAACCTGTGTTATTATCCCCATTTTACAGATGAGAACACTGAGGTACACAGAGATTGAGTGACTTGTTAGTGTCACACAGTAAATGTCTGAGGGAGGATTTAAACTGAAGGCTTCCTAACTTCAGATCCAATATACCTTCCATGATATCACTGGAGAAGACAAAGAGGTCTAAGTTTTCTCTCATATTAAACTCCTCTGTGTTTTTCCCCTCTATCTCAATCAATTGATCCCAAATGAGTACTTAGAGAATATGCATATAAAATTTCTAAAGAGACTGAAGCTTCATACCAGTGTGCCCTCCAAAGGGACACATACTGGAAAATAATGACCAGGAAAAAAGGAAATTAGCTAAAAGCCTTCATCTGATGCAGGTAAGTAATAGATTATGCAATTTGCATAATTCTGGTGAACCATAAGAATTACAACCAAATGATAACTAAACAGAAAAGTAACTCTAATAACAACTTCAGTGTTTTTTATTTAAAATAGAAGGAATTTCCTAATTAAAGGAAGCACTGAGGGGAAAAAAACAAGTTCTTCCTTTGTTTAGGAACTGAAAATCATTAAGAACTGTGATTTTGATAGCTAAAGACCTCTCAAACAGATGTCATTTATCTTGCCTATTGTTAAGTCCACATTATAAAAATATCACTTCCTGTAAGGAGAAAAATTTTCCTAAGCTCTATTTTTTTTCTCTTGGTGATTTTGTGATTGCTTAAATACTTCTTTCTATGAATTTATCCAGTTACTACTATTTAATTTAGCTATGTGACCCTGAACAATTCACTTAACCTCTTTGTCTCAGTTTCCCCATTTGAAAGTGTAAAAGAGGGGAGAGGGGAATAATAAGAGTCCTAGGGCTGTAGTGAGGATGAAATGAGATAACATATGGGCAGTGTTTTGCTATAGAAATGCTAGCTACTATTATTATTATTATTATTATTATTATTATCTATTCAATTAATTTTAACTTTACCATTCTATATTTTGCATGAAAATAGCAAGAGATTTCACACAAATTGTGTTCATATAAATATCAGCTCCAAATTATTGCCTGTAATTTACTTTATTTTGCCAGCTTCATTTTCGTGAGAGGGACACACTGAGAAATGTTTATATAGTGCCTTTGAAGTTTGCAGAGTACTTTATTACTTCATTTGAAGTTGGCACTATTATTATCCACATTTAAAGATGAGGAAACCAAAGCTCACAGAAATCAAGAGATTTGTTCATGGTCACACAATGTGGACAGAAAATACAGGACTTGGAATGTTTTCAAGATTTAAAGGATAGAGAAAAATTAAATAATATGACCTCCTAATATTTAAGTACAACTTTGAGAAATTTGTAAAGATTCAACTACAGTATGGTGTTCCTGGCTCCAAGGCCTCTCTTCTAGCCACCAGGATATGCTGCCTTTTAGAGAGAGATTAATAGCCAATGTTATGAAAAAAAAATTTAATAAAAAATTTAAAATAACCAGTGTTATATGTGAATATGTTATATGTGAATTGCATTATTATACCTTACATGTTATATTACATATAATAAAATAAAGTTATATTTTATATGTTCATTAATTTTGCACAACTAAAAGAAGTATATTGAATTAAAAAAAAAACTTTCTGGGAAAGAAACCTTAGCCATAAAAATTCATAATAAAAAAAATGTGACCTCCAAAATCTACAAGGAATGTATAAGATTTCGAGTCATTACATGGAACAGAATCATTACATACATGGAAGATATGTTGAAAAATGGTTGAAAATTCTTGGCCTATTCAGGGAAAACTGTATAATTTCTGAGTATCAGGTTCTTTAATTAGAGTAGCTAAAATGTTAACCCCAGAGAAATTAAACAGGACAAGAACTTTTCCTGAAAATGTGGAAAATGTAGATAAAAACTTACATAGAAATATTTGCATGAAGAGACAGACAAGTAATGGGCCATTTGAACCCAGACTCTATAAGAGAATATAAGTATGAACCTTGGATGGGATTGTCTGATCCCTTTACAAGAGATGCTAAAGCTAGAAATTGGTTCCTGTTTTACAAATAGAACATATATCTTTTTTTCTAACTCTTATTTTATTTTTAAGTTTTAAATTATTTATTTAAGTTTTAAATATTCACCACCACCGTCCCCCACTTCCTGCTTCCTAAGATGGCATGCAGTCATTTATACACATTCTTATTAACAGAACACATATATATGTTAACATATATATATATATATATATATACATTCTTATTAACAGAACACATATCTGATAAAAAATACTGAAGGTACCCCTTAATATTAAGTTCATGGTCCTGGGGTGTTCACTATACCACATGTCAAATGTGTAATATTTAACAAGACAGCTGGATTTCATTGTAAAAATTTTTATAAGTATAGAATCCCCAATATTCATTAAAAGGTCATTCTAGACAAGAATCTTCAATGGCTCAGGAAAAATTTGAATTCTTAGGATCAATTCTTCTTACATTAGTGTCTAGAATAAAGTAAATAGGAACTTTATTAGACACTGGAAGCTTACATTTCTGTAATATTTTTCTACAAGTATGATATAATAGGGAAAAGTTATATCAGATAATTTGGTAATCCATCAAATGGAGTTTAATACCAAATACTAGCATTGGTAAAATATATATATATATATATATATATATATATTTAATAATATAATGGAAGGACTTTCATAATAAATATAGATTGTGATATAAAATTTATAAATACAAGTATTATCATGTAATGAGTGGAAAAATAGAATTTTGAAGGAGTCACAGGTCCCTTTGAGGTCATTTAGTCAAATCCAACTCATTGCCAGAATCCCACTCACAATATGCTTGAGATTTAATCATTCAGCTTCTACTTGTGTATCTCCAGTGTTTGGAAGTTCTCTAGACAATAAGACAGTTTGTTGATTATCTCTGGTTATTAGAAAACTTCCTATATGCTCTGATATTTTGAGTTATCTATGATCTCATTGGTGTGAGTACCCCTTCCACTGATATCAGGTACAACTCTTCCATCTTTTCTCTTCCATTGACTCTTGCTTTACCATGCATTATGATGCTTTACCAAAGTATCATAGATATAAAACCAGAATTGATATAAGGAGTCATCTAATTCAATACCTCCATTCTATAGATTAGAAAAATGAGTCCTAGTGGTATTATATAACACAGAAGTGTTAAATGATGACACTGTACGCCAACACCTTACAAGATATTCCACAATAAATGAAAATGGATATATGATGTGAATATTAAATATCATACCATAAAAAAATTAGAAGAAAGACAAATCATATTTGTACAGCTATAGGTAGGAAAGGAATTCCTAATCAAACAAGGGATAGAAGTGATTATAAAAAAAAATTAAAATTGCTCATTTCAATTAGAGGAAATTAAAAAGCTTTTCCACAAACTAAAGTAATGCATCCAGGAAAAATCTTTGAATACCTCTTAAAACAAGTCCAAAAGCCATTCCCTAATAGAAAAGTTGTCACAGGATATGAATAGTTCTCTAAAGAAGAATTAGAAACTACCCACAATCATGTGAAAGATTGTTCCAAATTATTATTAATAAAAGAAATGCAAATCAAAACAACTCTGAAGTTTCATCTTATATCCAGCAAGTTGACAAAGATGACAAAAGACTAGAAAAGTCTGCATTGGATGGGTTTGTGGTAAGAATAGCACCCTAATGCATTGCTGCTAGAACTGTGAATTGGTACAACCATTTTGTCAAGCAATTGGAACTATGGAAATCAAGGGGCTAGCATATACATATCTTTTGACCCAGAGATTCCAAAGCTAGTCATTTATGCCAATAAGGTTATTTTCAAGAAGAAAGGCTCCATGTATACCAATATTTATAGAAACACTTCTTGTGATAGCAAAGACCTGAGACAAAATAAATGTTCATCAATCAGAGAATGGCTAAACAAATTGAAGTACATGAATGTAATAGAATATTGCTGCTCTATAAGGAAGGATGAGCATGATGAATATAGAAAACATGGAAAGACTTGCATGAACTTGATGCAAAGTGAAGTAAACAGAGCCAGAAAACAAGATAGGTGACTACATCCATGTAAAAGGAAAGAGCAACAACCACAAAACAATCTGAACTGAATGCTGCAAAATTATTAAGAATTGCTTTGGATCCAAAGAAGAGATATGAGGATTTCTCCTGCTCACTTTGAAGGAACTGAGTTCCACAGGAGTGGAACATTATGTATATTGTGTTTTTAATTTTTTTAACATATTAATTGGCTTTACTGATTTGCCTGGTGAGGTATCAAAAGGGGATGGAGCAATGAAACCACTTTAATAGAAAAGAAAAGAGAAAATGTGTAAAAGCTAATATCTAAAACATGTATACGTACACACACATATATATAAATACCCAACTTTTACAATGTGACACACTTAACTGCTTAAAAACTCTATTACAATTTGCATAATAACAATAACATTATAAGACCAACATTCTGAAACTTTAAAAACTCAAATCAATACTTTTAGCCTCTCTGAGGGTTCCAGAGCACC